>OZ024913.1:2317826-2540326 GCA_964017125.1 Flabesymbios commensalis
GTGAGTAAAACCCTTAAACTGTTGAGCGGGAATATAGTCGATTTTAATGTTTTATTAGCAGAATAAATCAAAGTTATTGAGAATTAAACATCAAGATTTGCGTATGTTTGGTCTCAAATTAAACAAATATGAGTATTTTTTTCAGTCAGTGGAAGGTGGCGGTCGTGGTAGCGGTAGGGTGATCCAACTTCAAGTGAGTGAAAATGTAAATTATTTAATTTAGCGCTTTAAGGGTTTATGTGTACTATATATATATACATAAAAAGACAGCTAGACGTGATTAGAATTATTCAAAAGGTGTAGACTAAGAGAACGACACAAATAATACGATACGATACGATACGATACGATACGATACAATACGATGCGATACGATACGATGCGATGCGATGCGATGCGATGCGATGCGATGCGATGCGATGCGATGCGATGCGATGCGATGCGATGCGATGCGATGCGGTACGGTACGGTACGGTACGGTACGGTACGATACGATACGATACGATACGATACGATACGATACGATACGATACGATGCGATGCGATACGATACGATACGATGCGATACGATACGATGCGATACAATACGATACGATACGATGCGATGCGATGCGATACGATACGATATACGATACGATACGATACGATACGATACGATACGATACGATACGATGTGATACGATACGATACAATGTGATACGATACGATACGATACGATACGATACGATGTGATACGATACGATACGATGCGATACGATACGATGCGATACGATACGATACGATACGATACGATGCGATGCGATGCGATACGATACGATATACGATACGATACGATACGATGCGATGCGATGCGATACGATACGATACGATATACGATACGATACGATACGATACGATACGATACGATGCGATACGATACGATACGATACAATGTGATACGATACGATACGATACGATACGATACGATACGATACGATACGATGCGATACGATACGATACGATGCGATACGATACGATACGATACGATACGATACGATACGATACGATACGATACGATACGATACGATATACGATACGATACGATGCGATGCGATGCGATGCGATGCGATACGATACGATACGATACGATACGATACGATACGATACGATACGATGCGATGCGATACGATACGATATACGATACGATACGATACGATACGATGCGATGCGATACGATACGATATACGATACGATACGATACGATACGATACGATACGATACGATACGATACGATACGATACGATACGATACGATACGATACGATGCGATGCGATGCGATACGATACGATACGATACGATACGATGTTATACGATACGATACGATATACGATACGATACGATACGATATACGATACGATACGATACGATACGATACGATACGATGCGATGCGATACGATACGATATACGATACGATACGATACGATACGATACGATGCGATGCGATACGATACGATATACGATACGATACGATACGATACGATACGATACGATACGATACGATACGATACGATGCGATACGATACGATACGATACGATACGATACGATACGATACGATGTTATACGATACGATACGATATACGATACGATACGATACGATACGATACGATACGATACGATGCGATACGATACGATACGATACGATACGATACGATACGATACGATACGATACGATACGATACGATACGATACGATACGATACGATACGATACGATACGATACGATACGATACGATACGATGTTATACGATACGATACGATGCGATACGATACGATACGATACGATGTCATGCATGCCATACGCCATGTCTAACCTGATAGGCCACGTTTTTTGTATTTCACAAAAAATATCGTTTCTATTTTTGTTAATTATATTTAATCTAGATCAAAAGTAATGCTAATAAAAGTGCGTCTTTCGTCTCTATATGTCAGATTCTGACGTATAGAGACGAAAGACGCTATGAAAGAAATAAAAAATATATAATTGCCGTAGACCGATAACACAGGTGTTCAAATGAAGCGAAAAGAGCTAAATAAGACATTTATGATGACATAGAATTGAAAAAAATCTTTGGTCCCTTGGTTTTCGCAAAAATATTTCAGCGTTGGGAGGGTTAGGCCTACGTTGGGTGAAGGTCTATTACCAGCTAACACGAAACATTTACCAAACGTCGGTTCAATGTTGGCCCACCGTCTGCGACGCTGGCCCGACATTTTGCCAACATTGGATGAACGTTTCGTGCTGGGTTGTTTTCTGAAATAGACGAGAAGGGAAAGTCGTTAACCCAATGTTGGGCCAATGTTGACCCGACGACGGGTGAACGACTTGTGTTTTCTGGCAGTTTACTAAAAAATGTGGTCTGCCCCGATGGCTCATTTGGTGCGGCTGTGGATCGAAACTCAGAGGTATTGAGCTCGAATCCCGGTCGGATGTCATCCAGGCTGTGCATATATATATATGTACTCGGTATATAGTTTGTTTGTTTGACACTCGTCAGGTGTCGCTTGAGGTGGTAAGGGGTTTTGGTGGCCATAAGGGAGTGGGGTTGTGGGCTGGGCAGGTTGACTCGGGGGTGGATTAGGGTGTGACAGTGGGGTGTGGTCGTGAGGGCGGTACCCCCCCCCCCCCCCCCCGCCCTCCATCACACACACTCTCTACCCGTGCCATTTCACTAACATCTAACCAACCACTGTGCCTTGATGGACAAACTGTGATTGGCTATTTGGGTGTCACCGTCTTATAGTTGCATACCGTCCTCTAGCAGGTTGATGGTCGTATGTGACACTCATGTGAAACAAGAAAAACAGGAAAATACACTCTGGAAACGTTAGCCTATATTATATAGGCTCATGGACTATATAGCTAACTCTGTGTCAGAATTAACTAGTAGCGCATGTTTTTCGTTTTTTCCAATTATTAACCGATTTTCATGAATTTTTGTAAGCATTATTTTTTAAAACAAACCCTAGGCTTAGATCACTGAACACTTCGTGGAATTATATGCAATATTTCAAAAGTTAGACCATATGTCAAGTAGTAAATTACAAACTATGACGTCCCTCCAAAATCCTATAAACCAGCTTTGTTTGAAACCCAAGATTTCACTGCATGTCAAATGGTATAATTTTTGAAATATACTACATATCATTTTAGCATTTTTCACGGCTGTTAGGATTAAACTGGAAAAAAACATTTGCGAAATTTCAAGAAAATCGGTTGATAATTGACTGAGAAATCAAAGAAAACGATGCGCTACAAACTTACCTAAATAAGAGTAGCCTAGAGTATAGTCATTCAGTGACGGGACTGTCAATTGTGATTTAATTTATCTACATTTCAAGTCGTCTTTAGCGACCAGAGAGTCATATTTTTTGTGTGAATACTGTTTTAAAATTGATATTGTTTTTTTAAGTGTATGGCTACTATGTTTTTTTTTCTCTGTTTTAGATGAGCGCACGCATTAGATTTAGACCGCGCATTACCAAGAAAAGAACATGTTTTTTTTCTGCCCAGCGCGCGCATTTGATTGTTGCCGATTTCCGAAAAAAAACAGTCAATTTCGGGAGATAAAAAAAAAATTCCGAAAAAAAACAAGTTCATTTCGAGAGATAAAAATATTTTTCCAGCTATGTTTTTTTTGCTTGTTTTTTTGGTCGCCCTCATTACCTTTTTTAAAAATAGGTCAACATTTTTTTTAAATTTCGTCGCCCTCATTAACTTTTCCTGAAATAGGTTCAATGTTTTTTTTTAACTGTTTTTTTTCCGCCCTCTCTCATTAGATTTTGGATTTTTTCTGATGTAAAACAGAGAAATTGAAACTAGTGGCCTGAGCGAGTCACGCACAATTGTCTCTCGCAACTCTATATAATGAGTGACCTGTCTGTTTGCATAACTTTATATGTACTATATACAGGGTGAAACATTAATAAAAGTATATCTAACTAGGTGACACTCATTTGAGTGGCATACATGACACTCTGATGGCTAGAAACGAAATTAACCATTTAACCCTTCAATCCCTCATGATGCTTTAAAGCATCATTTCACATCCCTGAAAACAGACTTAATTTTCCTACAACTAGGGGTTTTAGAACGAAAATTCCCATGAAACTGTTTCACGGATACATGACAATTTTCTTTAATGTTTAAACCACTTCAAATCATCTTCATCCACTACAAGTCGAGAATTGCACGGATTTTACTGTCGTCAGATCTGACGATGGTAAAATCTGTGAAATTCTGAACCATGTATAACAATATATCGTATTTGCTCCTTATTTTCTATACACCTACCTCCAGTCAGCTTCATCCACTACAAGCACAAGTCGGAAATATTGCGATAGGAGTAGTTGATGAATATTAATCGAGGCTTGGTGGGATCATAAAGATAGTAGAGCTCCATGATAAGGTTTAAGTAAAAATATGCTACAAGCTTAGCTAAGTCGCCATGGACTTAAGTCAGGCCTAACCCTTTCAGTGTGGGGACCGTCTTTATGCGTCAGAATCTGACGTCAATAGACGCCAGATTCTGACTCATAAAGACGTATAAAGAATTAAGAAAAATATAATGGCCGGAGACCCTTAACATAGGTATTCAAATGAAGCGGAAAAAGCTAGCAAACACATTTAGGGTGATTTCAAATTGAAAAACACTTTTGGTCTCCATGGTTTATACAGATATATGTAAATAGAACTTGTCAGTCTGAGGCAAATTCCAAATTACCTATTGTCTTAACATCATCTGAAAACTAATTTTACCAATGACACACAGGAGACGTGATAAACTTTAAATCTTTACAACGCTGAAATATTTTTGTATAAACCATGAAGACCAAAGGATTTTTAAATTTGCCAGTGCAATTTTTTTCAGTTTGAGGATGGTGTTTAGACGTCCGAATCTGACGTCAATAAAGTCAGATTCGGACGTCTAAATACGATCCCTGCGATGGAAGGGTTAAGGTGTCACAAGCTTTAGTATTCCAAGGTTTTAAGTGTCACAGACTTTTCCGTCATCAGTTTTCTCACGGTTTTCAAAGACAACATACGGGGAACTGTAAAACAAATGGCGGCCTTAATTCTAAAAAGAAGACGCCGAACTTCCTCTTTTCCCGCCAAATCAGACGCCGATCCACCCCTAAAGGTCGTTAATTCCGCACGGAACATTTATCAAAAGTTAATTACTCTCTACCCAATAAATACAAGACAATAAGCGAATGTTAGGTAAATGTTGCCCCAACGTCTACGACTCTGGGCTAACATCGAGCCAGCATTGATTCAACGTATCGTGCATGTTGAGTAGGTATTCTAGCATCCAGGTAATAGGCATTAGTAGCGTGTGAAACCCAGGCAGCTGCTTAGCGAGTTTTCCAAGAAATAACATCTGAACTTTTTACTAAAATTTTTAAACTCAACAGAAATCGTCGTAAATTCTATGACAAACGAGTAGTACGTACATCAGAAAATGTCGTAACTTTACTGTAAAGTTAGTATCTTAAAATATGCGGATGCTATTTTTAAAGATATATTAAAATTGTGATTGAATGAAGAGATACCATTTTCGTAGTGAGACGAAGCACTTAATCTTAAATTTCAGTTATTATTATATATCAAGTTAAAGCAATACTAACTGTTTAAATTACAAATGACTAAACATATCATATAGAATTTATCTTAGTGTAGCTGTCCACAAAATTTAGAAAGAAAATAAGAAGGATTTTAAGCCATCAATGATCACACAACTTTAGCGTAAAAATGTGTGTTGTAAGATATGCAAAAATTATCAAGCTTTCCTCTGGAATTAGCATCGCATCAGTATCACTATGAGTTGTAAAGAAGATGATACTGCTCGATTTTGTGACAAAAAATCCGAGATAAACTTTAAACTTTATATCCGAGTAAACACTGGAGATTGGTCCTATGCTGATTTAATGTTGCATATCAGACTGTCAACACTATTAACCATTACAGCGCGGGGATCGACTTTAGTCGTCAGAATCTGACGTCTACAGACGTCAGATTCTGACGACTTATGTCGATCCCCGCACTGCAAGAGTAAAATATTTCTAATAGCCGTAGACCCATGACATAGGTATTCAAATGAATTGGAAAGACCTAACTAAGACATTTATGATGATTTCAAATTGAAAAAACCCTTTGGTCTCCATGGTTTATACAATATAATTCAGCGCTTTAAGGTTTGGGTCAATGTGTCGAGCTTTCCATGATGATACTTGTAAGATTAACTCATTTGACCCTTGACCCTTATATCGCTGAATATTTTATGAAAACCTTGGAGACCAAAGATCTTTTTTCGATTTTAAATCATCATAATTGTCCTAGTCAGCTCTTCCTGATTCATTTAATACATATGTTATGGGTCTACGACCATTAGAAATATTTTAATTCGTACAGCGCGGGTATCGACTTTAGGCGTCAGAATCTGACGTCTACAGACGTCAGATTCTGACGACTAAAGTTGATCCCCGCGCTGTAAGGGTTAAAGCGCTGAAATATTTTTATATCAACCAAGAGACCAAAGGATTTGTATCAGTTTGAAAAAAGCGTAAATGTTTTAGTTGAGTCTTCCCGCTTCATTTGAATATCTAAGGCCTTTATAAACATTTTACTCTGTTAAATGCAACACTCGCCCCGGTGAAAGTTAACTAGCCTAATTTATTTTAGGCTGGCATTTCGACCATAATTTGCGGCTTTAAATAACAAAACATTTGATCAATTGGTATCTGTTTTGTCAACTGCTATATATATTGTCAATGGACATATTAATAGTCCGTAAATATTTTTTTCCATGCAAGTATGACATATGGATTACGAAAAAAGTTGGAAAAAGAGGCTGTTAGAATGTTAGGGTTAAAATGGGTGGAACAGCGACAATGCTGGTCATTTCACGCTGATTTAGGTTCGGGGGACGAAAGGGTGCCGTGAGTGACACTTGTAAATTTGATTTATCAATGAGGCGTAAAGCGTCATTGACGACTTGAGGGCTGAACCCATTTCACACGCTATTCATTATTATCTTGTTAGTTGACCATGCCCCATTTAACGGTGACGATTTTATCTTGATTCTGACTCAGAAGCATGTATTTGGCTTCTGAAAAATTAATTTAAAAACATACACGACGGATTACACAATAGTAAGCCTCGAAAACGCCCACGTGAGAACTATTGTATTGCATTGCATTGCATTGCATTGCATTGCTTTGCATTGCATTGCGTTGCAATGCATTGCTTTGCATTGCATTGCATTGCATTGCATTGCATTGCATTGCATTGCATTGCATTGCATTGCGTTGCAATGCATTGCATTGCATTGCATTGCATTGCATTGCATTGCATTGCATTGCATTGCATTGCATTGCATTGCATTGCATTGCATTGCATTGCATTGCATTGCATTGTATTCGTTTGATTACACATGCAATTTATCAGCATTTTATGTCTTTATTGACTCTTTCTGCGCCGGGATAGACTTTAAAAGTCAGAATCTGATGATCCCCGCACTGAGAAAATACACTGATTATAATGTCCGTATTTTTCCGCTTCATAACATAGCTATTCAAATTTATAATTGATTTCAAATTGGAGAAATAATTTGGTCTCCATCGTTTGTATAAAATATTTCAGTGTTTTGAGGGTTAAACTGTATAATTTTAACAATATCCTGTACATTATTTTACACTCTCTGTTTGTATGTTTTTCTCAATGTGACATTTTAGTCTGTATTGATTTTTATAATTTCAATACAATCGGCCGAATTTATTGAACGGTACATATGTAAAATGGTCTCTGTAAGTCTCGAAAGTCTCAGTGAGACCATAAAAATAAAATATGATTTTAAAAATATTATTTTAACCCTTTTATGAAACATCAAATGATTTTAACACTGTTTAGTCATATGTAAGTCAGTGATAATTTCTAGATGTTCACAAGTATCTAAAAAACGGCTAAATATCAGTCCACACTCTGTTACGCTGGCCCAACATTACATCAACGTTGTTTTAACGTCTCATGTGCCTTTCCAGAGTGTCTTTTTTGCTACTATATATATAATTAGCATGTCATACATAGTAGCTATTTTATCTCTGGTTTTGGTGCGGGAAACAAAATGATAGACCTTATGTTACCCTGGTAATGTCTTTCAATATTATTTTAAGTATATACCCAGTGTTTCTTATGGCAATGCGAGTTAACATGATTTTAGTGATGTATGTCATACTATGTATATTGTCATATGACATAACATAACATAACATAACATTTATTTGCCATATAAACACAGTAATAATAAGAAGCATATATGATTAATTTAGCAGGAGACCATCATTAAGACTTTTAAAGTCGCTCACATGATAGCCACCTAAAACATTGTAGTGAAAATGAAAATAAATAATTATTATCAGTGCGGCAGTAGAAATGAAACAAACAAACAAACAAACAAAAAAAGACACAATAATTTAACATACCAGTAACATTTAAACACTGTTAAATGTAGAAAAAATTGATGTGTGAATACAAAATAAACAGAAAAAGACTAGCTGTAAAGATATTTTCAAGTGTGAAATAAATGAGTGAAGGTGAGAAAAATTAGGTATTAATTTTTTGACATACATAACAATTTTGAATAATGCAGGTGGAATCATACTTGGCAAGATAATATTTTTTAATATATTGACAAAAACCAGCAAAAGAATGTGTATATATTTTATCAAGAATGATACTAGGAGAAAGATTGAAGGTATTAACAATACTGAAACGTAAACACTTTTTTCTGAATTCGTGTTTTATTTTAGGTGTTCGAATATTATGACGATGGCGAGTGTTATGTGTGTGAACATTAAAACCAGTAGCAGATACAAAGTGATAAAAATAAACAGGTAATGAGCGATGTGATAATTTAAAAAGAAATTTTAGATGATTTTGTTCCAGAATATCTTTCACTTTCAGGACATTATATTTTATAAACATGGGATCAGTATGGGCCAAATAAGGACTCTTATTAATTATTCGTAGGGCTTTCTTTTGAAGTTTATATAATCGCTTTGAATCATATCCCCAGGCCAGTATACAATAATTTAAATGAGGTAAAATTAACGAGTTGTATATAGTAAGTAAAATCTGATCTGGTATGATGAACTTCAATTTATTTAGCACACCTATTATTTTGCTTATTTTATTTGATATTTTATCAATATGTTTTTTCCAACTCAAATGTTTAGTAATTGTAAGTCCCAGAAAATTAAATTCATCAACACAACAAATTTTCTCGTTATCAATTAAGAGCTCTGGAATAACTGTTTTCCTAGGTGGTTTATAGAAAACGATAAATTTAGACTTTTTACAATTTAAAGAAAGTTTATTAGATTTTAGCCATAAATTAATTATCTGAAGTTCGGAGTTTATTTTGCGCTCTTGTTCGTTTTTCGGAATATTATCTAAATCAGCTATGAACGTTGAATCATCAGCATAGATAATTGTTTTTAAATACTTAGTGATATCAGCAATATCATTGATATACAATAAAAACAGCAAAGGTCCTAAAATTGAACCTTGTGGTACACCAGTTTTAATATTAGACAGATTCGACTTAACACCACCTAATTCAGTATATTGACGTCTGTTTGTGAGGTAATTACGAAATAAAAAAAGAGCTTTGTCTTTAATACCGTAATATTTCAATTTATATAATAGAATTTCGTGATCTAAAGTATCAAACGCTTTAGAAAAATCCAGAAATATTGCTAACGGAGTTTTACCTTTATCCATTGAAATCATCAGTCTGTCGATTAATTCTAAAGCAGCTGATTGAGTGGAATGATTTTTGCGAAAACCATATTGGCTATCAGTCAAGATATTATTCAGAGATAAATAGTTGGTTAGTTGGTTAAAAATAATTTTTTCAAAGATTTTTGAAATACTTGTTAAAAGGGAAATTGGTCGGTAATTAGTTGCTAGTAAAGGATCTCCTGCTTTTAATAAAGGATGAATTTTAGCAGTTTTTAAATTGTCCGGAAAAATTCCGGTAGTAAATATTTGATTAATAATGACAGTCAATGGCATTGATAATTCTTCAATAATATATTTTATAAGTTTACTGCTAATTCCATCTGATCCACAACTGTTTTTAGAATTAAGACATTTAATAACTTCACATATCTCATTTTCAGTAACTAATTGAAATGAAAAAGTAGATGTGGCAGGGTTTCGAAGAAAATGAGTAAAATAAGTGTTTGAATTATCTGAGGTGCTTTTATTGGTTTTGTGCATAATATTTGATCCAATGTTAGTAAAATAATCATTAAGATAATTAATAATATTTTGTTTGTTATTTGTAACTGTGCCATTAATGTTTATTCTATCCAATGTAAGTTGTGACTTATGTTTCCTATTTACAACATCGCTGATGGCTGACCAGGTTTGCTTTACATCAGATTTATACTTTTGAAAAAGATTAGCATAATAATTTTTTGCCAAATATATATTCCTTCGTAAAATGTAATTATAAGTCCCAATATTTAGTTTTAATGTAATGTACTCTGTGCTGTCACTTGAATAATTCTTCAAATCTCTATACATTTTATCCCGAAAATTAATAGATTTAATTAAGCCTTTGGTAATCCACTGAGATTTTTTATGCTTAGATTTATTGAATTTAACTTCTTTTAACGGAAGATGTTTCTGCTTAGCGTGGTTAAGGATCCCATCTAGGATATTATAATTATAGTTGGGATCAGTAAAGCTGTCATATGTTATTATATCTTTTAAATGTGAATTTCTGATCTCTTCCTTAAATTTTCCTAGAGACATTGCTGAAGAGTCGGTCAACCTAATATATTTCTGAGTAGTATCTTCAGTTTTAACACTCAACTTGAAGGCAATAAAATAGGGAAAATGATCTGATAATGCACTGGTAAGGATACATGCACTACTAGAATTTGTTTTGTCAGAAAGTTTGACGAAAAAATTGTCAATAAGGGAGCCTTTGGATTTAGAAAGTCTAGTAGGTAAAGTCACTTTTGGGTAAAAACTGAAAGATGTCATTAAGTCAAAAAATTCACTGAAAATGGATTTTCGATTAACTTGTAACAAATCTATATTAAAGTCTCCCGCTAAAATTACTTCCGCGTTACGTTTCTCGAAAGCAGATAGAATGGGTGTTAATTCTCTGATAAATCTTTGATAATTAATATTAATATCGCGTGGAGGTCTATAAATGTTTCCTATAACAACTGATTTATGAAAATTATTTTTTAACTCAATGAATAGACCTTCCCAAACATCTGAACTGTCATACATTGGTAGAATAGTAAAATTTAAATGTTTTTTAACATAAATAGCCAGCCCTGCATGAGAGCTACATTTAGTACCTTGCGTAACTAAGTTAAACCCTTCTAATAATAAATCAGTAGTATCGTAATTATCAGATAACCACGTTTCTTGAATACATATGATACTAAAGTTACAACCTTGACTCTGTAAATGTTTCAACAAAATAGTCAATTCATTATACTTTGCTCTCAACGATTGTATATTAACACTTAAAACAGAAAATTTACCAACATTATTACAGTGATGCTGAATAAATTCTTCTTGGTCATAATAAGGAGAGTGAATAATTAAAGGAAATTGGTTATTGTTTAAGTCATCATTACTTGTCCCAGGTGCATCAACGTCTAAAACATGATTCAGAGAATTAGCGGTTAATCCGCCATGATGTTTCAGTAATAAATCGGCAGTAGACATAATGATAAGTTAAAAAAATATATTTTACATTGTACAATTTCACCTTCAATATAATATTCAGATTCACACAAGTTAAATGGAATGTAGAAAACATGTAGAACAAATAAGACGTGAATAAAAAAGAAATATTTTCGTGGCTGTAGATCATCTTTGGATCTACTCGAACATAGGGTTGCCATGAAAATAAAATAATGAAAAGATCATGAAAGATCAAGTATGGAGACGCATTGCGTTTAAACTAATCAGCAATTACTATCCCTACACCGTGTTCCGGGGTGACATGTGGAGGGTGAGATTTTGCTAACTAGTTCAAACGTGATAAACATGATACGCTTAAATATGTGATATGTATTGATTGAAAAAAATAACCATGATAAACCCTAACGTTACCCATTACACAGTCATTAACATATATAAAAAAAAGTAATAATTTATGCTCACCCGATGTCGGTTCAATGCTGGCCCAACGTCTGCGTCGCTGGCCCAACATTGAGCCGCTACCGGGCGAACGCATCGAGCCTGCTGGGAGTTATCAATACAGTTGGTGACAATCGAGTGTAGAAAGTCTCGGATTTATATCAACATGTGTACAGTTACATTGTCAGTTACCTCCTGCAGGAGTGTCATTCATGTTTTCATTGGGAGTAGACGATAACAATGGTGTACCAGCAGGGGGTGACATACCAGCCAAATTATGTAAGCGTGTTGCAATTGAATCAGTTGTAGTGGCACCCCTTGCCTGCTGAGTCAGTCTAGATTTGCGTTGAGCCCCGGGATTGGATCGTGATAAAGCACCGTCAATAGTCTCAAAAAGTCTCACATTAAATTTCACATTGCTGTTTTTAAGTATACACCATATCAGACCTCTTGAAGACCAGGCGGCAGATATACGGTCATCGCGTTTGACTCTGTTCAGCAGCAGCATATTTTTCCGTGTTAAGTCCTCATGAATACTGATTTTTGAGGTATTTCCTTTCAGTTTTCTTCTATTCTGGATTACCAAACCTTTCATTGTGTTTTTCAAAAATTTTACTATGATCGGAGGAGGAGGGCGTGGGTCTCGACTTGAAGTTGAAAAATTCTGTGGTAAAGGGTGTGCTGCCACAATATCCGATGCGCTCAGTTGAATTTCCAACTTATCTTTTAGGAGTTTTAATACTGTAGATGTGGAATCATTGTTTTTTATAGCCAAATTGTAGATCCTAATTGAATTGTTTCTACCGTATTGTTCAAAATCATTCAATTCGTATTCCATGTCTTGTCGCATCGAATCTATTTTTTGCTCCAGCTCTGTAATTATATTGTCTTTATCACGTAATTTGTTCAGTAGTGATGTCACCAGAATTTGTTGACCCTTGAGGTGTTCAAGCGCGTAGTCAAGTTTTTCACTGATGCTGAAGACTGCCTCATTTATAGCCTCAGAGATTAGTTTTTGGATGTCTGCTTTATCCAGTCCGATTTGAGTAACACTGTCTGATTGTAAATGCGCTGATGAATCAGACCCAGTATTTGTGGTATTTTGCTTCCTCCTCTTATTATTCTTATTCGTCATTTTGTTATGGTGGATTTACTGAATGAAATGGTGTATGCAGGTGTCGGTCTGAGTATAGCTGACTCTGAATAACAGTTTGTGTACACACCTTCAATACAGTACATGTACTAGAATCAATACATCTCAGAAATTGACTATTTGAAATTTGTAAAACATAAACGCTGCCATCCCATATCACTCACACACAACGCGTCTCCGATAAGTTATCATTCATACATCTGATGTGACAGGTAGACGCTATTTGATGGAGTATAATACATGAAAAAAGTACATTTTGTAGAGAGCTCGACGTGTCACGTCGCGTCACGTCGGAGCGTACACCCTGTACTTATATATGATTTTAACAAACTAACAATCTTGTATATACATGTACATATATCTCTTTCATTTCTATGACAAATAAGTCTGTAATGACTTTTCTTTTCTGTCAATAAAATATCTGTCTGTCTGTCTGTGCCTCACAATCTTCCACCAGTCCCTGTGCCTCATCCCGAGATTGATATAATCTTCACCCAGGCCCTGGACATGAGGAATAGTGGACAGCCCCAACGTGGCTGAACAGAATTTGAAAAGTAAAGGTTTCAGCTACAAATTACTCCACACAAAATCGTGGGACATTCCGTTGGACGGTCATATCTAACACTTGGCCTCGATTAATCAGGTCGCCAATAGGCTGGTTAGAATCCGTGACATTTCAGCTACAAGATCGCATGCTCAGCTCATTATCCGCATAGTCATTGAGAAGTTATATGTATTTTTCGGACCTTAGGGTCGAGATTGAGATTAGTCAGCGCCATGTTGAAAAACGCTGATTTTCTCGAGTAAAACGAAGACAGAAATCCACGGCCCACCAGTTTACGGTGTGGTCTCGTCCACGGCTAAGGGGTGGACAGTCAAGTTCTCGCCGCTTGACCAGTCTTTTCTACACAATACAGATGGCCACTGTATAATTCCCTGCCATTCATGCCTGCCGTGCAAAGACAAACAACAGTAACTGCTTACTTTTCAAGTAAGCAGTTACTGCTGTTTGCCTTTGCACGACAGAAAGGTGACCATTGCAAAGAGGGATTAACGTTATTAGCATAAATCAACCCTCCATGTACAAGGGCACTCTCCTCAACTCTTTATGAACAAGGGTGATTTCACATGCTTATTCTTCTTAGTCTTATTATTAAATTATATTGATCCAATATTCACAGACTACACACAGTAGCTTTCTGACTCTTGGATTTGATCCGTTTTTCATAAGCATATTTAACATCTAGAAGCTGAAGCTGAGGCTATTAACGCAACTTCTCTCCAGATGTCGAGATAAATATTTTTCAAAGAGTAGACATTTCTGAATTTCACTTGCTTGACTGAATGACTGTATGACATCCATATGTGTAAATAACAGTGTGCTGCACTCAAAATATCCATATTTATTGAATAAAAGCTCTTCATAGGACTGCAAGGATGGTAATTGACAGGACATTAAAGCTGCCACTTTGATAAAAACTTAATTGTAGATGGTAATGTGTTTTTTTTCAAATCCCACGTCTTAACTCTTACAGCGCGGGGATAGACTTTAGTCGTCAGAATCTGACGTCTATAGACGTCAGATGCTGACGACTAAAGTGAGGTTATATTCTGAGGACTAAAGTCTATCCTCGCAGAATCTGACGTCTAAGACGTCAGATTCTGACGACTAAATTCTATCCCCGCACTGTAATTGTAAAACTATTTATAATAGCCGTAGACCCATAACATAAGTTAGAATTCAAATTAATCGTATTGACCTGAATAACTCATTTATGTTGATTTCAAATCGATCCCCACACTGTAAGAGTAAAAATATTTCTAATGGCTGTAGACCCATAACATTGGTATTCAAATGAATCGAAAAGACCTAACTAAGACATTTATGATGATTTCAAATGTAAAAAAACCTTTGGTCAACATGGCTTACATAAAAAAATTCAGCGCTTTAAGGGTTAAACGTATAGTCTAACTCCTTTATTCTTAAGCTGAAAATAAGATATGAAATATCAATATGTGCAATAACCCTTCATTTGAATACCTAATATGTTATGGGTCTACGGCCAGTATAAATATGTTTATTTTTACTGTGCGGGGATCGACCTTAGACGTCAGAATCTGACGTATAAAAACGTCAGATTCTGACGTACAGAGCCGTGTATATTGGATCAGTGTGTATATTGGACCACCCACTACCAGAATAAAATAATAATGTGATAACTTCACTCATAGCACCATAATTATGTGAACTACACTTTCCAAGTTTAAAAGCATAATTTAGTTGGCCACCTCTTGAATTAAATTTTGTCCGAAGAATGTTTTTTAACCGTGCATTGCGTATAATTTCTCTTCAGTTAACCCTTTAACCGCCAAATTATTCAATCCGAGTTTTCACCCACTTGAAGTTGTGTCTCGCTGACGCGATCCACAACTTCAAGTGAGTGAAAATTATTCAGATTTGACAAAATGGAAGTCAACTGTTTTCAAATATTGCTGATTGATGTCACAGTTTATCTTTAACATGTTTAAAAGTTGGTACTTAATGTACTAACAAAAATGAAAACCCGAATATATGCGGCACCGGAGGTTAAAAGGTTAAAACAGTCAGTATTCGATGATTTCTGTTGGAATCATGATCGGGTAAATTGTAAATTCAAGTAATATTTCTTAATATTATTACACTCGATGAGCAACATTAGATAAACAAAACATTCTAATTGTTCTGCCGGTGGAATTATAACATATCTCGTCAGCGTGTTTATTGAAACGCAAGTGGGTGTGTAATTTGAACCACTGAATCCAAATTACACACCACTGGTTCAATTTACACACCATCTTCTAAACAATATGTAGTGAACCGCTGGTCCATTTTACACATCTCTATGTCCAATATACACGCAACCAAATAAAATAGATTTGTATGTCATTTCTACTGTAATGTGTGAACACAGCGGTGTCAACCGTAATGGCAACTTGATTAACTACGTATTTTAATTTGTAGATCTTCAATTATCACTACTCACGGTATAATGTTATGTCTAGAACAATACTGCATATTCAGGGCCTAGTCTGTTCGTAGTGGTTGGTTACTGTATACTCGTTAAAAATAAGAATCAATTGATCTGTTATCACGCAAAAACTGGTCTAAATAACACACAGATCAGCTGGTTCAATTTACACAACATTGTGGTTTAATTTACACACTGGGTGTGTATATTGGACCAGTTTACCCCCCCCCCCCCAAACTGAAGTATATTTTAAAAATTATACAGTGTTTACACAATACGAAAACTACTTCATATATGTAGTTGTTATGATGCAGTTGATGTTAAAACAAATTTGAAGTCAATATCTCTGATACATCACTCACAGAGCAAGATTTTCTTCAAGTGGTCCAATATTCACGGCTCTCCCCTATAAAGTCGCTTTCCTCATGATTTTTTAAAGGATCATGTTACATTTTTTGAACACAGACTGAATTTCATAAACCTCAGGGTCTTAGAACGAAAATTTTCACCAAACTATTTTAACAATATGTGACCTTTGTCACCCACTTTAATTCAGTTTCATCCACCATAAGTCGAGAACTGCAAAGCTTCTCGTCTTGTGGTGGATGAAGATTTGAAAAATAAATTCGGGCTCGATAATGTTAAAGCACAAATGCCCAAGCTG
This sequence comes from Flabesymbios commensalis, assembly GCA_964017125.1. Lineage (NCBI taxonomy): Eukaryota > Metazoa > Annelida > Polychaeta > Terebellida > Flabelligeridae > Flabesymbios > Flabesymbios commensalis. Next base: position 2,334,864 of record OZ024913.1, read on the forward strand.
AATACAGTGGGGGGGGGGGGGTGGTTGTTGTTGAAATCTGATTATTTTCCTATTACTGCGAATAATCTTATCGCACTATGGCGCCGCCTAGCGTTCAATTGAGAACCACAATATACACTGAAGCGTCCCCTGGTGAATGATTAACTAGTGATCACTTTTCTCATGCCGAAAATTAAATAACTTATATTATAATAATAATATTAATAATAATAATTATAATAAAGTCTTTATTTAGCGAGGGTACAGGTATATACAACAACGTACAAAATCAATAAAAATTAAAAACATACATACATGTATGTACCAACCCACTGAGCATAGCTCATCCGCCGTGGGGCCCTCATACATAAACATTAAAAAACATACATCGATATATACATCTATTTAAATAATATAATAATATATACATAACTCGTATGATTCATTTACTTATATAATATAAAATAGTAATAATAGCCTATATTTAAATTCGTGTACATGGTAAATCTGACAATCTATTTGGCAGCAACATATAATTTTACAAACATCTACAGAAGAAGTGATCATTTTGAAGTAAAACAATTTACATGATTGATTTGTATACATGGAAATAATTGATAAAATAAAATATACTATATTAGCCATCTAAGTTATTTGCTGAAACCCTGTGTTTGCGCACAAAGGTGGGCCCAAAATTGCCCACCTATTTTTGATAGTATAGACCACTAGGTGCTCATTTTTAGCGAGGATTATACTGAAGCTCGGCCGTAAGTGAGTTCTTATTCAGGATCTTATCAATTAATTTATACCGAAACATCCGCTGTCCAGATCATTTAATGCACTCGACAAAACATATCATTTTTTACGGAATTTGTGAATATTTGATAAATAAACTAAAACGTCGTCAAACCTTTTGCCCATGTATACCAAGGCCTGTCACACCTTGGCACCAGCGTCATCGGTCGCGTAACGCGCGGAAAAATATTTTAAAATATTGAAAACGCTGGCGATTTATGGACTCTCATGATCCAGAACGATTGTCTAGCGTTCATAAGCGCATGAGTAGCGTTAGAGTAACGTGATTGACGACTGAAGAACGCAAATCGCATAATCTGTGACTCTATTTTAATTTATCCGTTTAATATCTTGAGCCATGCGAATATATATATTGAATTTTCAAACTAAGGTTTGTCAGAGAGTTTAAAAGTGTTTGTTATTTTGAATTGGACATTTTCTCGTGTCAAAGGCCTATTTTGTATAGAAGTAGATCAACTGATCACAAAATTTAAATATGTTGTCTATCATTACCAAAAATGTAAAACTTTATTTGTATGCTTTTAAGTGATTCACCAGGAAGTGTAATACATATATAGACTATGTATATGCCTATTATGGTTTATAAACAATATAGTACAACGACTGAATAACGCTCTCCTAGCGTGTACAACGATCGAGTAACGTTCCCCTAGCGTGTACATCGACTGAGTAACGTTCTCCTAACGTGTACAACGATCGAGTAACGCTCATTTAGCGTCTCCTCTTACACGCTGGTGTGCGTTGAAAATTTTGAACCTGTTCAAAATTCACAGCGTTCATCTGCGATCAACTACGCTGGCTAAACGCACACAGCGATAGCATAACGATGGTCCAGTGATGGTCAGCGCTCGCCAGAATTCGGCTGATTTTTTCGTGCGTTACGTGATCGTTCAGGCTGATCGCCAAGGTGTGACAGGATGTTTTACTGCGGTATTTCATAGGTTAATTTGTTAAAAACGTTATTTTGAATTGCACATTTTCTCGTGTTTAAGGCCTATAGTGCATAGAAGTATATTTAACATCTCATATTATTATTGATCAGCTGATCACAAACTGTTATAAATCCGCTGAAGTTTTACAAAGATTGATACATTTGTAGATATATGTTGTCTATCATTACCAATAATTTTGTACTTTATTTTTATGGTTTTAAGTGATTCACCAGAAAGTGTAATACATGTATATATTATCTTTATGCCTTTTATGATTTATAAGCAATGTAGTACAGCGACTGAGTAACGTTCCCCTAGCATGTACAGCGATCGAGTAGCGCTCCCCTATAGCGTGTGGAGCGATTGAGTAACGCTCCCCTATAGCGTGTGGAGCGATTGAGTAGAGACCACGCTACGCTCATCTAGCGTCTCCTCTTAAGCCCTGGTCAGGCAGCACTTGACGGCTTAATCACGGCCAAAAAGTTACAAAATCTGTTGGACGTGGTCGTACGTGGTAATTATTGGTCAATGTTGTGCTTGGCCGTGCTTTGTACGTGGTATGGCTGTCGGCGGCTGCTGAAGCACTGCCTAAGCACGGGTAACCACGGGTAACCTAATATTAGGCTATTCAGTGATTAGATGATTCCAGACGATTTGCAATTATGAGAAATTATTTTTTCGTCGTTTTTGTGACTACTTATGGCCTAGTTTAGCCTATATCTGCAAAAAAGGTGACCTAAAACTCAGTTCATTTCATGGTCACCCCTTGACATCTAGACTGCAAGTGCCGAGGTCCTTCAGAAAATTACAGTCTTTTATATGCCGCAAGTCAGAAATGATACAGAAGTGATACAGAAATGATTAGGCAGTGATCAATCGTATTTTAAACTTGTTTGAATCGTGCTTAGGTAGTGCTATGTACGCGGAAAAATGCATTTGTCAGTGATAAGCAGCTAAACACACGCTATTTCCCGTGATACCAACGCGTAATACACGTCGTTTAACCGTACTTTGACCGTGACAGACCGCTAAACTTTGGCGTCTTACCACGGCTCCCTAAGATGTAATCACTGCCGGAACACGGATTATCATGTGTGTTTCACGTGTGTTGCACGTCCTTACCACGTGTGCCGTCCGTGCTTGGCCGCGCGCTAAAGTGTTGAGCAGTTCAAAACTTTCTTCCGCGTCCGACGCCGTCCCGATCTTTCCCCACGTCCTGCTACGTCTACAACGCGGCTGCAGCTCGTCTTCAACGCGAACAACATCGGCTGTTTCACGTGATACCATTTTTTTACATTTTCCGGCCGTGATTAAGCCGTCAAGTGCTGTCTGACCAAGGCTTTACACGCTGGTGTGCGTTGAAAGTTTTGAACCTGCTCAAAACTCTCAGCGTTCATCAGCGTTCATCTGCGATCAACAACGATCGCTAAACGCACACGGCGATAGCATAACGATAGTCCGGCGATGGTCAGCATTTGTCAGCATTTGGCTGATTTTTTCGTGCGTTACGCCATCGTTGACGCTGATCGCCAAGGTGTGACAAGCCTTAAGCTTTCACGCGCACAGTTTGGTAACACATGCAATGAGAATATAAAAATGACAATATAGGTTGAACGCTTACACTTAATTCGCTCTAGCCTCCCTGGCTGTGTGCTGATTGCAATGAACTGGTTTTTCCTTAAATTGTGAAATATTTCGATATCAGACATTCAACCAGCATTTTCTTGTGTTTGCTTGGTATCAGTTGACAGAATAATTGTAAAATTACATTATTTATTAGGCTTTATATACACAAATATATACAATAATCGTACAAATATGCAATTGTAAATAAAATTGTGTACATCAGGATGTCGAATACAGGTGACCAGCACCCTAACTAAGTTCGACATCCAGGAGAAAATTTATATACATGGTAATTACATTTAAAATTACACTTAAAAGTAAAATTAAATATAAATATATTAGCCATATTTTTTACCGCGCTAAATCCAGAGATAAAATAACTACATATTAGTATAAAAGTAGCAAAAAACCCGTCTGGATAGCGTAGAAACCTATAAAACAACAACAAATAGAGCAAGTTTTAAAAGCATGCAACTTTGTACATGGTAATTCCACTTAAAAGTAAAATTAAATAAAAAATATATTATACATAATTTTTGTTTCTCGCTCTAAAACCAGAGATAAAATAACTACATAATAGTATGAAAGTAGCAAAAAAAAACCCTCTTGAAAGCGTAGAAATTTATAAAACAACTACAAGTTGAGCAGTTTCTAAAAGCATGCAACATTATAACAATATCATTATTTTAGTTTTATAAGGTCTTCACAATTTCAACGTTGTAGATATTTGCTTGACTGCGGAGCAAGTAGAAGGTGACCAGGGTGCCCTGAGCCACCACACAAGTTTAGTTCATTATGCACTCGAGCCAAATACCATATAATATCATGATAATACAATAAAACTATACTCTATTAAGAGTATTTTTAAAGACGATAATACAACTATGTGGTATTAAATAAAGCCCTCGACACGAACATTACGCTAGTCCCTTTAGAATAAAAGTACTTAGATTTGTCTAAATTGTATCTGCTGGCGTCAGCTCGCATAGCCGTCGCTCAGCCGAAGAAATCCATCTATGCTATACTATTCTTAGCCTGACCACATGCCCCGTGACTAGATATTGGGCCAGAAACTGGGCTGTGGTTTCTAGGTTGTGATTGGCCAGCCTCAATTTGATTCAATTTGGGGGTGTGGTTGCAGTCCCATTGGTCGATTGAATTTAGGGATTCCCCGACGTATTTCTTCAAACTGTCATTATAAGCAAGTACGATTAGTTATGCGTAACACACTAGGTTTTTTGTACAGAGGTATTTTAATCATTTAGTTTGACACAAAATTTTATTTTCGTATACATGTAATCAACACATTATGTAGTCAACTGATTTATTAGACTTAGAACAGTATATTTATATCGGCGCAAAAGTGTACATATTGTATACGGCCATTGTGGCTCAGACAGCGACAGTGCAATGTGCAATGATGTATGACTGGCACTGTTTGATTGTCTGATAGTCCACCCAGCCTGTAACACCCTTGAAGCCCTGAGTTACATGATCCACCCTAAAAGTTTAAACGGAAGACCAAACGACCCATAAATCACACATCGTGATGTTAGTTGAGATTTAAACATTACATTCTCACGCATGTCCTTCGATTAAAACCACATAACGAATTAAGTAGTTGTCACTGGTGAGGAGCTTTAACCCTTTGACTTCCAGGCCGGAGTGCATGCCAGGATCCAGATATACTGGTGTAGGAGTTCTATTTTTCGTCATTTGAAGCTGGAATTGCTAACGCAATTTCCAGCTTCGAATGACGAAAAATTCATAAATGTAGTATATATTTGACGAAAATTTGTGTCATTTTACGGTTACGTTCATTGACGAATGATGACGGAAATTTCCGTCATGTATGGTAGTGAAAAGGTTAATATTAAGCCGTCAAAAAGAGGCGTATCACAAACTGCGAATGCGTGTATTTTTATTTAAATTAAAATATGGATAGTAGTAATCCAGAACTACCGATACCGTATAGGACTCACATGATTGTCAGTGTCAAGTGCTAGGCAAAGCTTTACAACTTAGCAAGCCACAACATATTTACATAGACTAATATTCTTATACAAACAACACATTAAAAACAAGAGGACTGAAGTCCTATATCATCCCCCGCCATAAATTAGGTTAGACTTTTTGCTGTCACAAATATTTAAATAGTCGATTAGTGGTGGCCATTTTAAATTTCAGTAAAATCACATGCACATTTCCAGATGGTGGGTAATGTGATTGTACAATGTGAATTATTAGTTTTTGCGCCCACAAAAAAATATGAAGTTTATCCATGACGGACATTTTGAATTTCAGCATAACCTTAAAAAATCACTTGCACATCTCCATGTCGTGGGGAATATGATAGTAAAATTTGAATATTTTCCGACTGTAAGTTCTGGAGTTTTTGCGCCCACAAAAAAAATTAGAGTAGCGGTCATTTTGAATTTTGGTAGCATCTTTAAAAAATCACTTGCAAATCCCCATGTTGCTAGGCATGTGATGTTGAATTTTGAAAAAAAATTGAACAGACAATTTTTTTAAGTTTTCACGCCCCCCAAAAAATTAAAGTTGATATGTGGCGGCCATTTTGAATTTCATTAAAACCTTGAAAAAGTCACCTGCACATCTCCATATCATGGGAAATGTGATAGTAAAATTCAAATAATTTCTGATTTTAAGTTTTAGAGTTTTTGCGCTCACAAAATTTTTTAAAGTTGACCTCTGGCGGCCATTTTGAATTTTTGTATTAGCTTTAAAAAATCACTTGCTCATCCCCATGTTGCTAGGAATGTGATGTTGGAATTTCAAAAAGAAATGACCAGTAGTTTTTGAGTTTTTGCGCCCACAAGAAAACGTGACGCTGGACGCCGGACGCCGGACAGAATCCTGGCGCGACTAAAATGCCCCTTCCCCTACGGGCGGGGGATAAAAATAGCACCTACGGCTATTTTGTTCGGGCAAAACTCGGTATAAGATATGTAGTTTATAAATGTATAATCAAATTATAATACTGACCATTATTTATAGGTGATGCTCCGCATCACCAGTGGTACTTGCATTCTCGATTTAAATAACTCCGTGACCCTGACGTGTCTGTGACGTAAATAGGCCAGGTGAACCGGCAGGAATTCCTTCCTGTAAAAGAATGTAAAATGGAGCCCAGTATCTTGCCCAATATCAGTGGTCAGGCTATACTATTCTGAGCTGGACTGGTGGCTCTCGCCTGCCAACACATGAGTATCGACGCATGAGAAGCCATGCATATTGAATTATTGTCTACCGGGCACAGTGGAACGCTTTCTAACAAAATGTGATATTAAACATGTTGATTATGTTGATTCCAATATCACACGCACGCCTGACATCCACAGTTGCTTGTCCAAGTACATACGTTATCACAGTTGAAACTGTCCTCGAACTTTACATAATAAAAACTATTCAATTGACGTACAAAGCTTGTCATTGTTTGCTCCTGGCGCAAATCTTTTGATAAACTGTTCCAAATGCTAACTACGCGATTAGAATAGAAATGTTTAAACGTCTTAGTTCTGACTTGTCTCGGATAAAAGAGTGATCCGTTCTGATTTGACCGTAGTCTTCCGTCAGGTTCGTAGTATCTCAATAATGATGCAACACTATTAAAAAAATCTGACACAAATAGTGATTTAAAAAGAAGTTTGATGTTCATCATCTCTTTGCGAAAAGACAATGGTAAGATATGTAAGAGCTCACAGCGTTCTTTATAATCAATAGTTGGATAATGTAGGGCATATGTGGTAAAATTTCTCTGAATTTGTTCAATAGACTCTATTTGAATTTTGGTGAACGGAGACCAGACTGGAGCAGAATATTCAATAATGGGCTGTATTAAAGCTTTATAAAGTTTAATGGATACTGATGTTGGAGCTCTATAACCTAGTGAGCGTCTATTCATACCATTGACTTTGTTACATTTGTTGATTACATTACAACCATGATTGTTGAATACTAAACCCTTGTCAACTGTGACTCCCAGGTCATTATAGCATGATATATTTTCTAATACAGTTCCGTTAAGACGATATTTAAATACAATAGGAGTAACATTTCTTGTAAATTAAAGTACTTCACACTTAAGCACATTAAAATTCAACTTCCAAACTTGACTCCATTCACATTCGCCTTATTGTCTGACCACCAAATTCATTTGGGCATATTATTAAGAAGTTTAAGAATAACAAAATTATTCCCTTTTTAAATAATGTGGCTTTTTGCAGCAGTCTCGGGGGTGATTATTACGGATATATCATTTTGATACAAATTTAAAGGTACATACATTGCTAACATCAATTTTTAATATGCAAGCTAGAATACAAGTGTCACTCATTACTAATAGTTAGCAGCTCCTAAAACGCGATTTCTGTGTTTAATAAAGATCATAGAGCACTTTATTTCTCAATGTTGTAAACAAACTATTAGCATAAAACATCACAGGTCCAGCCCATACGTTTAACCAGATATCCAATAGAATGATCATGCATCATGCTAATCAGAGCTGCATGATCAATTCGCCAAGTTTAAAATAAATAAATAATATCAGCTGATACTATATATACTAGTTTTACATGTGTTAATAATAAATAAAATGACTTAGTTGATCTAAATGGAAAGGCATTATTTAACAATGCGATACATTATCAAAGCTGTGGACAGACCTGTGGCGCGTCGGAACATTGCAGTTCATCTGTACTTTACTGTAAATACTGTGATTTTGAACCCTTTTCATCATACTAAATTATTTGCTTACCTGAGCTTTGGACAATATCCTGCCATTAAAATATCGCCAGAATGACAAACACAGAAGTATCAGATACTAGACCAGTTAAGTTAGGTTGAAAAATGTCTTGAAATGTCAAGTGAATGGAAATTAACAGTGTTTTCTGTTTATAAAAATCGCAATAAATGTCTGGAGTGAATATAATGGGCTGAGAACAGTGCAAAATGTATTAATGTCTGTGCGATTGGTGCGCGTAGCTATCGGGCTATCGTGTTCAAATATGATCACAGTGACGTTTTAAACACTCCAGATTCTAAATAGTTACAATTGTTACATAACTATGCCTATTTTAACTTATACAGAATATTTTAATTATTTTCATACTGTCCCTTATATGAAAAGCTAAGATCAACCTTAAATTGTGAAAAAAAAATTGTATTATGGGAAAAAACTTTTCAGTGTTTAATTTTTTTTTAATGGTGTGTAGTGGTACTTTAAATGTTACTATAAATAAACATTTGTGTAAATATAATTTGACGAAATTTGTGACGTTCAACACAGAAATGCCTTATTTACACAATTGTCAGCCGTATTTTGCGAGAATTAGAAATATATCATATAAAAAACTTGATTTAAACATGTTCAAAACCAAAAAATCAAGTTTAGACTTTTTAAAAATGTAGAGTAACACAAATAAAAAAATTCAATGTGGGTACCTTTAAATTCGATTCTGTGATAATTAGGTGTAGCAAAAGCATCGACATAAGCAAAGATAAGATTAACAGGAAATCCTTGCGCTAGCTGTCACAAGGCTCTTCTCAAAACCGCGCTCAATTTTATTTTCTAGGTCGCTCAGTGGAGGGTGGGACAAGAACTTACTCTGGGCTAAAATAAAAAAAACAAGTAGATTCACATGCCTGTTTATATTTTATATTGAAAGCGAACAGAGTGATTGGTAAAATAATATATAGGTTTATCAGCTAATGCATATTACACAGTGACTCTATAGGAACACATTATTATCAGATAAAATGTGTTTGTAAAATTCTTGTGCCGTTACACAATTATTCTTAATGCCGAATGTTTCCATGAGTTTGTTCCTATTCAGCACACGTTTAGCGTTAGACCTGTGTAGCCTCCACAAAGAGTCACACAGTGTTATAGCCCCCGCTTGTTCAGTGTTTAAAAAACATTTCCGAGTCTTTCTCCACTCGAAATATTTCATAAAAGCCTTGTAGTTACTGTTAAGATACAGTATATGTTTAGCGAGTAGCTTAGGACTGCTATAATCCCGTATATTAATGATGGATCCTGGTGGAAGCATGTCATAGTCGTCCAAACCCATCACTATAGGTATAACATACATGCTCTCATCAGACAATATTCTGTATAATTTCTCTGTAACGTATTCTTTACAGAAAGAGTTTTCAAAAGCTAAACAAAACTTATACCTCTTATATATTTTTAAGCCGTCTTGTTTTCTAGACAGTTTCTGATCACCACACTTTCCATATGAATCTACTGGTATATATTGTTTCAGTTGTTTCACATACACCCCCCGCTGACTTTGTGGGTAACAGTTACTGGAAACCCACATCACAACACCTGTCTTGTTGGGAACAGGCGGCCATCTTGAATCTTCGCCACTTATCACATCTTCGCACCATCCATATGGAAATTTGATGTCAGCTGACATCGAGTAATGTGAACTGAAATTAAAAATATTAGCAAGACTTGCCAAATAGTCCTCACTTGAATAAGGCCCAGACTTGGCCGACTCTTTGGTATGAAGTACCCAGCGCTGGCCTATTGGTCTTTTTTCTGGAAGTTTAGCTAGATTTTTCAAACTTCTCGTGTGAAAATACACAAAATCTGCCTGTTCCACCATATCCTCGTCAAATGTGTATTCACAGGCGTCTGGTTGGTCACTGAATTTAAATGCACGTTCAAACTTCTGTCCCCAGAATACCACACGCAATTTTCTTATCTCTAAATCGTAGTTTGCGTTGGAATAATTCAAGTTTAATACCGGTGTGCTCCCATTGTAACTACTATTACTAAGTGATGGATTAATGTTATCTTCCCTTAAGGTATTATGCTCCAGCAATATCCTGGCGTTAAAGAAAGTTGAAGGTTTTGTGATGATATTTACGGGATCAACCACCATAGTTACTAATACCACGGAACCAACAACAATAATAAGGGACGTAAACACCAGCTTGACACTGCAGTACTTATAGAAAATATGGATCAACATCTGGTCTGCCATTTATAGTAGAATTCACATTAGCCGTGGGGAATGATTTTATCTGATTTCTCAGTGAATTCTCAACCACTTGCCATTCACAAGCACTATCTTCCAGTGATGCGGCGCCTACCCTAACTATTGCATAGTTTAAAAGTTAGCTTATTTAACATGTAGTAAGTAAAAAAAACTCGCCCTCTATAAACCCATTAACTTCGTCTCAATATTTGATTACAAGTCAAATGGTCTAGCTTCTGACATACCTTTTAAGACTTCGCGACATTTTCAGGCTAGTCGCCGCATGACTGGCCAACAGTGTGTGCAAAATATCATGAACATTTGTTCCGAATTGACTGAGGAATTCTCAAAATTCCCCCTGGTTAACGAATTTACCCCTTAAAGCGCAGGGATAGACTTTAGTCGTCAGATTCTGACGTCTGTAGACGTCAGATTCTGACAACTAAAGTCGACTCCAGCACTGTAAGAAGAAAAAATATATCTGATGGCCGTAGACCCATAACCTAGGTATTTAAATGAATCAGAAAGAGCTAACTAAGACATTTCAAAATTGAAAAGCCCTTTGGTTGCGATGTTTTTTTTACAAATTATTCAGCGCTTTCAGGGTTAATGTGAATCTAATTATAGCTCCCTGCTGTTTGTTGGGCCAGCGTCGCAGACGGTGATCCAACGCTAAACTAGCGTTGGTTTAACGTCCTGTGTTTGCCGGGTGCCCGCTCCAGGTCTTCAGATATTAAAGAAGCAAAATGTTTCTTCCCCGACCATTTGTCAAGATTCTTATCTTTCGAAGCTTGTGTCTGGAGTGTATAGTGTCCACTGAATCACCTCATCTGTCTCTGGAGGTTCTCCTGACCCAGTTTAGCTCTACACAAACGTGTCCTAAATCACCGGTTATTCATTCTTTGTTTAGCACCTACAACATATGATCCAAGTAAACTTCACATATAACTTGCGCAAATGAAAAACGGGTTACATTATTATTATATATGTCAAGCTTTTCCAAAATAAATATGTCGAATATTAAATCTTGAAATCTATGTGCTAATTAAATATGATATTTCGCATTATAATTCCGTGAAGTGAAACATATATCAGCACCCTTATCCAGCCAAGTTAATTTATTTAAATTTTCACCCACTTGAAGTTGTGGTTTGCTGCCGCAACCCACAACTTCAAGTCCGCGAAAATTACTTATAGTTGTTTAATTTGATGCTAAACATTTGTTTAAACACTAATTTCATTCTCAATAACGGTGACTTAGCCTGATAAAAAAACGGGATAAAAAAGCCTAGGGTTATAGTTGTGCTTAACAATGTAAAAGTTAAAGAGGTACACAAACTAGACAGCACTGATTTAATGCCCCCCCCCCCCCGCCATCTCACACAGCTCCATATACAAGTATTTATTTGAGCAGGTTGAGAGTAATATCTATTCTTTTTAAATTGTGATTGGCGGAAGAAGATTATTTTCTATGTGTGACCTTTAAGAGTTGACAGAGCATCAATGTACGAGCAGATTAGTGATATCCACCGATATATTATGACATCGGGTGTGGAAAAATCCAAATTACAAAATGCATTTAGAATGACTGATATTTTTTGTTGTATTGTAAAATGGATACAACTTTCCGTTATTTAATAGCAAAAAAAGACAATGACATATAACGCGTTTTTTTTATTTCAAATGAGTATGATTTTATCTTATAAGTATATTAAAGAATGTGGTAGATATACATTTTAAAAATACGTACATGTTGCTGAACATATATAGAATAGCCCCCACAGCTTAGTTTGCATTAGTTTGCCTCAATTTGCATAAGTTTCCTCAGTAACACCAAGGCAAATATAATCTGATTCTATTTTCCTTGGTATCACAGAACAGTGCTGCCTATTATTAATCACACTCAAGCTGTTGCCCTCAGCAATGAGAATTACACTGTCTTGTTCGTAATTGAATATGTAATTGTATATGCTTACTCTAATATAAATCTAGTGCTCATTCAACAGTCAAAGTGTACACTATTGTTTGTGTATGTTTTTTGTAGTACAGCAGTCTATATTCCCGTCAACTAAGCCTATACGGACAAGTCCTGCTTAGCGATCACACGGATCTACTTTTAACCATTTAACCGCCAAATTAATATATTGTAATATTCACCCACTTGAAGTTGTGTCTCGCTGACGCGATCCACAACTTCAAGTGGGTGAAAATTACTCAGATTTGACAAAATGGAGGTTAACAGAGTCTTGTTGATTGGTGTCACGTGTTATCTTTAACATGTTCAAAACCTGCAATTTAACATGTTTAATGTACTAATAAAAATGCAAAATAAAAAAAAGAGTATGGCCGGACCGGCGGTTGAAGTGTCATATCTAATGTTTGACTGAGTGGTGCAGCCGTAAAACTATATTTGTCTGGAGTAAATATTCCGTGCACGTACGTTTTGTTACGCGAGACTATTCTGTGCTTGTATTCTGGAGAGAGTGACCTAGATCTCAGGCGTGTGATTGGTCGAGATGACCATCTCGACCAATGACATGCCTGAAATCTGCGTCATTGACCACCTCTACCAATGACAGGCTTGATATCTAGGGCCGCTTACTTACACTGGTGAAATGTTTGCATAGCCTTTTTGTTTTTTTCAGTTTGATATAACAAGGAAGCAGATACGCTTAGAGTGATTTTAACCCTTAAAGCGCTGGATTAATTTGTAAAAAAACATTGCAGCCAAAGGGTTTTTTCCAATTTGAAATCATCATAAATGTCTTAGTTAGCTCTTTCCGTTTCATTTGAATGACTATGTTATATGTCTAAGGCCAGTAGGAATATTTGTACTCCTACAGCGCGGGGATCGACTTTAGTCGTCAGAATCTGACGTCGACTTTAGTCGTCAGAAAAAGTAAAGCCCAATTAAGTGCTTTGTATCCCTGCTGTCACATGTTAACCCTTTCAGCGCGAGGACCGACTTTAGACGCCAGATTCTGACGTCTAAAGTCGATCCCAGCGCTGATAGAGTAAAATGTAAAATGGCCGTAGACCAATAACATAGGTATTCAAAGAGCTAACTGAGACATTTAAGATGATTTAAAAAAAAGTCTCTTGTTTTATATCGACATATTTCAGGTATTTAAGGAAAAAAACAGTTCAATGCAAGCAGCACAAAGCCAGGAGGGGATTAAGAGTAAGCGTTTAACCTATATTAATATTTTGATATGCTCATTGCATGTGTTACCAAGCTGTGCGTATGAGGGCTTAGGTATACATGGTCTAAAGATTTGACGACGTTTTAGTTGATTCATCAAGTATTCACAAATTCCGTAAAAAAATGATATGTTATTACCCGGCTAAGCCAAGCTACTCACATTGCGTGGAGCTCGGCCGCACGGACGGCCATTTTTCCACCGCTGCCCGTGTAAAAAAGACAGTGACTCCGCCTACCGATAAGACGGTAACGGTGTTGGCCCAAGTAAGCTAGCGCGCTCTGGTGATCACAGTAGAGCCAAGCCCGCTAAAACATGGCTGTCAGTGTGTCAGAGCCTTGCGATGGCATCAGGGTAATATGTTATGTCGAATGCATTAAATCTGGACAGCGGAAGTTTGAGTATCAATTATTTTATAAGATCCTGGATACGAACTCACTTACTGCCTACCTTCAGAATAACCCTCCCTAAAATGAGCACCTGGTGGTCTCTTTGTGCGCTCTGAGCACCTGTTGGCTCCAGGGTTTCAGCAAATAAATTAGAAAAGTGATCAGTAGTTAATCATTCACCAGGGGACGCTTTAGTGTAAATTGTGGCTCTCAATTGAACGCTTGGCGGCGCCATAGTGCGATAAGATTATTCGCAGTAATAGGAAAATAATCAGATATCAACAACAACTCCCCCCCCCCCGCCCCGCCGCACTGTATTCAGCTTGGGAATTTGTGCTTTAACATTTTCGAGCCCGAATTTATTTTTCAAATCTTCATCCACCACAAGACGAGAAGTTTTGCAGTTCTCGACTTGTGGTGGATGAAAATGAATTAAAGTGGGTCACAAGGGTCATATATAATTTTGTAAAAAAAAAATCGTTGCAAAACCCTAAGATTTATGAAATTAAGTCAGTGTTCAGAAATGTAAAATGATCCTTTATCACGATGCATTAAAGCATCATTTTACATCCCTGAAAACAGACTTAATTTTCCTACAACTAAGGGTTTTAGAATGAAAATTTCCATGAAACTGGTTTACCAATACATGGCAATTTTCTTTAATTTTTAAACCGCATCAAATTATCTTCATCCACTACAAGTCGAGAATTGCGACAGCAATTCGCAGCTTGTAGTGGATGAAAATGACAATGGTAAATTCAGGCTTGAAAGGGTTAAAAAATCATACGTGTTTAACCCCCTCAGCGCGGGAAGCCACTTTATAGGGGAGAGCCGTGTATATTGGACCACTTAAAGAAAATCTTGTCCTGTGAGTGATGTATCAGAGATATTGACTTCAAATTTGTTTCAACATCAACTGCATCATAACACCTACATATATAAATGAAGTAGTGTTCTTATTGTGTAAACACTGTATATTTTTTTAAATATACTTTATTTTTATTTTTTTATTTTTTTGGGGTGGGTGTAAACAGGTCCAATATACACACCCAGTGTGTAAATTGAACCACAATGGTGTGTAATTGGACCAGCTGATCTGTGTACTATTTTGATCAGTTTTTGCGTGATAACAGATCAATTGATTCTTATTTTACAACGAGTATTCAGTAACCAACCAGTACTAACAGACTAGGCCCTAAATATGCAGTATTGTTCTAGACATAACATAATACCATGAGTAGTGATAATTGAAAATCTACAAATTAAAATGCGTAGTCAATCAAAGGTGCTATTGCGGTTAAATAGTTGTAAATGACTTTTGGTAACTATATACCTTCATGCTTGATTCTTAAAAATCATGTGTAAATATTTTACGGTTGACACCGCTGTGTTCACATACTACAGTGGGAATGGACTACACATCTTTTTAAATTGGTTGTGTGTATATTGGATCTAGAGATGTGTAAAATGGACCAGCGTTCCACTACATATTTTGTAGAAGATGGCCTGTAAATTCGACCAGTGGTGTGTAATTTGGATCAGTGGTTCAAATTACACACACCCTTGTAGTTAAATAAACACGCTGACGAGATATGTTATAATTCCACCGGCAGAAAAATTAGACTGTTTTGTCTTTTAACAGTGTGTAATAATATTAAGAAATATTACTTGAATTTACAATTTACCCGATCATGATTCCAACAAAAATCATCGAATACTGACTGTTTTAACTGAAGAGAAAAAATACGCAAAGCACGGTCAAAAACATTCTTCGATTTTTACCAAATTTAATTGAAGAGGTGGCCAACTAAATTATGCTTTTAAACTTGTAAAGTGTTCACATAATTATGGTGCTATGAGTGAAGTTATCACATTATTATTTTATTATTTTATTCTGGTAGTGGGTGGTCCAATATACACACTGATCCAATATACACGGCTCTCTACGTCAGAATCTGACGTTTTTATACGTCAGATTCTGACGTCTAAGGTCGAGCCCCGCACAGTAAAATAAGCCATGAGTAGTGATAATTAAAAATCTACAAATTAAAACACGTAGTTAATCAACCAATTATCTCTAATGATGTCTCACAAAGTGGCACAACGGGACTCCTGTCTTTAAGAATATATTAACTCGCAAAGCGCTGAAATATTAAAAAAACAAGAGAAAAAAGTGTTATTGTCAATTTGAAATCATCATAAATGTCTTAGTTAGCTATGTCCGCTTCATTTGAATACCTATGCTATGGGTCTTTGGCCATATTTTAATCTTTCAGAGCGGGGATCAAATTTAAACGTCAGGTTCTGAAGTCTAAATTGGTTCTCGCGCTGAAAGGGCTCAGCAAGATATTTAAAAGATATTTGCCAAGCATTGCACTTGCAAACAATTGTGTTAATGATGGTGATAATGGTTATATGTAAATATTATGTAAGTTTATTACTAGAAATTGTATACAGAAACAGTTATTAATTATTGTGCGTAAATTAGTGCGTTAAATTGTGCTGATAATAAACTCTAAGTTGTGATGATAATAAATTCTAAATTGTGCTGATAATAAACTCTAAGCTGTGATGATAATAAACTCTAAATTGTGCTGATAATAAACTCTAAGTTGTGATGATAATAAACTCTAAATTGTGCTGATAATAAACTCTAAATTGTGATGATAATAAACTCTAAATTGTGATGATAATAAACCCTAAGTTGTGATGATATTAAACTCTAAATTGTGATGATAATAAACTCCAAGTTGTGATGATATTAAACTCTAAATTGTAATGATAATAAACTCTAAGTTGTGATGATAATAAATTCTAAATTGCAATGATAATAAACTCGAAGCAATTCCGAGCCACAAATTAAAAAAAGAGGTTAAATTTACAATTTGATAGCCATTTTGTTTCTTGTTCATATGAAAGTAAATTTCGCGGCAATTTTGGCATTTTTTCTTTCAAATTTACTCGTCAGTAACGTTAAGTCCTAATCCACTATGTTACTACAAAAAGATCATATTATTGTCAACATGGTTAGCAGTATACTTATAGTAACAGTAAATACATAAAAAACGGCGGATGTCTTAGGTTTAAAGGTCAAATAAAGGTCATTTCTTTTCCAAAGACACAAAAAATAAATTAACAATTAAAAATCTTGCAGAAACCCCAAATTGTACGTTTATCTGCGACAAACTATATAAAATATGGGGTTTTCTAACATTTTGGTGGCCATTTTGTGTTTTGCCAATTTGAAGGTAAAGTTCTCAAAATATAGAACATTATCTGGCAGATTCACATTCAGCACACGAAAATTATGTAAAAACAAGTGACTGCAAAAGTATAGGCCTACACTAATATCCCGAGCAAAGTTGCATGTTTGCATGTTTGCATGTTGCGCTCTGAGCACCTGTTGGCTCCAGGGTTTCAGCAAATAAATTAGAAAAGTGATCAGTAGTTAATCATTCACCAGGGGACGCTTTAGTGTAAATTGTGGCTCTCAATTGAACGCTTGGCGGCGCCATAGTGCGATAAGATTATTCGCAGTAATAGGAAAATAATCAGATATCAACAACAACTCCCCCCCCCCCGCCCCGCCGCACTGTATTCAGCTTGGGAATTTGTGCTTTAACATTTTCGAGCCCGAATTTATTTTTCAAATCTTCATCCACCACAAGACGAGAAGTTTTGCAGTTCTCGACTTGTGGTGGATGAAAATGAATTAAAGTGGGTCACAAGGGTCATATATAATTTTGTAAAAAAAAAATCGTTGCAAAACCCTAAGATTTATGAAATTAAGTCAGTGTTCAGAAATGTAAAATGATCCTTTATCACGATGCATTAAAGCATCATTTTACATCCCTGAAAACAGACTTAATTTTCCTACAACTAAGGGTTTTAGAATGAAAATTTCCATGAAACTGGTTTACCAATACATGGCAATTTTCTTTAATTTTTAAACCGCATCAAATTATCTTCATCCACTACAAGTCGAGAATTGCGACAGCAATTCGCAGCTTGTAGTGGATGAAAATGACAATGGTAAATTCAGGCTTGAAAGGGTTAAAAAATCATACGTGTTTAACCCCCTCAGCGCGGGAAGCCACTTTATAGGGGAGAGCCGTGTATATTGGACCACTTAAAGAAAATCTTGTCCTGTGAGTGATGTATCAGAGATATTGACTTCAAATTTGTTTCAACATCAACTGCATCATAACACCTACATATATAAATGAAGTAGTGTTCTTATTGTGTAAACACTGTATATTTTTTTAAATATACTTTATTTTTATTTTTTTATTTTTTTGGGGTGGGTGTAAACAGGTCCAATATACACACCCAGTGTGTAAATTGAACCACAATGGTGTGTAATTGGACCAGCTGATCTGTGTACTATTTTGATCAGTTTTTGCGTGATAACAGATCAATTGATTCTTATTTTACAACGAGTATTCAGTAACCAACCAGTACTAACAGACTAGGCCCTAAATATGCAGTATTGTTCTAGACATAACATAATACCATGAGTAGTGATAATTGAAAATCTACAAATTAAAATGCGTAGTCAATCAAAGGTGCTATTGCGGTTAAATAGTTGTAAATGACTTTTGGTAACTATATACCTTCATGCTTGATTCTTAAAAATCATGTGTAAATATTTTACGGTTGACACCGCTGTGTTCACATACTACAGTGGGAATGGACTACACATCTTTTTAAATTGGTTGTGTGTATATTGGATCTAGAGATGTGTAAAATGGACCAGCGTTCCACTACATATTTTGTAGAAGATGGCCTGTAAATTCGACCAGTGGTGTGTAATTTGGATCAGTGGTTCAAATTACACACACCCTTGTAGTTAAATAAACACGCTGACGAGATATGTTATAATTCCACCGGCAGAAAAATTAGACTGTTTTGTCTTTTAACAGTGTGTAATAATATTAAGAAATATTACTTGAATTTACAATTTACCCGATCATGATTCCAACAAAAATCATCGAATACTGACTGTTTTAACTGAAGAGAAAAAATACGCAAAGCACGGTCAAAAACATTCTTCGATTTTTACCAAATTTAATTGAAGAGGTGGCCAACTAAATTATGCTTTTAAACTTGTAAAGTGTTCACATAATTATGGTGCTATGAGTGAAGTTATCACATTATTATTTTATTATTTTATTCTGGTAGTGGGTGGTCCAATATACACACTGATCCAATATACACGGCTCTCTACGTCAGAATCTGACGTTTTTATACGTCAGATTCTGACGTCTAAGGTCGAGCCCCGCACAGTAAAATAAGCCATGAGTAGTGATAATTAAAAATCTACAAATTAAAACACGTAGTTAATCAACCAATTATCTCTAATGATGTCTCACAAAGTGGCACAACGGGACTCCTGTCTTTAAGAATATATTAACTCGCAAAGCGCTGAAATATTAAAAAAACAAGAGAAAAAAGTGTTATTGTCAATTTGAAATCATCATAAATGTCTTAGTTAGCTATGTCCGCTTCATTTGAATACCTATGCTATGGGTCTTTGGCCATATTTTAATCTTTCAGAGCGGGGATCAAATTTAAACGTCAGGTTCTGAAGTCTAAATTGGTTCTCGCGCTGAAAGGGCTCAGCAAGATATTTAAAAGATATTTGCCAAGCATTGCACTTGCAAACAATTGTGTTAATGATGGTGATAATGGTTATATGTAAATATTATGTAAGTTTATTACTAGAAATTGTATACAGAAACAGTTATTAATTATTGTGCGTAAATTAGTGCGTTAAATTGTGCTGATAATAAACTCTAAGTTGTGATGATAATAAATTCTAAATTGTGCTGATAATAAACTCTAAGCTGTGATGATAATAAACTCTAAATTGTGCTGATAATAAACTCTAAGTTGTGATGATAATAAACTCTAAATTGTGCTGATAATAAACTCTAAATTGTGATGATAATAAACTCTAAATTGTGATGATAATAAACCCTAAGTTGTGATGATATTAAACTCTAAATTGTGATGATAATAAACTCCAAGTTGTGATGATATTAAACTCTAAATTGTAATGATAATAAACTCTAAGTTGTGATGATAATAAATTCTAAATTGCAATGATAATAAACTCGAAGCAATTCCGAGCCACAAATTAAAAAAAGAGGTTAAATTTACAATTTGATAGCCATTTTGTTTCTTGTTCATATGAAAGTAAATTTCGCGGCAATTTTGGCATTTTTTCTTTCAAATTTACTCGTCAGTAACGTTAAGTCCTAATCCACTATGTTACTACAAAAAGATCATATTATTGTCAACATGGTTAGCAGTATACTTATAGTAACAGTAAATACATAAAAAACGGCGGATGTCTTAGGTTTAAAGGTCAAATAAAGGTCATTTCTTTTCCAAAGACACAAAAAATAAATTAACAATTAAAAATCTTGCAGAAACCCCAAATTGTACGTTTATCTGCGACAAACTATATAAAATATGGGGTTTTCTAACATTTTGGTGGCCATTTTGTGTTTTGCCAATTTGAAGGTAAAGTTCTCAAAATATAGAACATTATCTGGCAGATTCACATTCAGCACACGAAAATTATGTAAAAACAAGTGACTGCAAAAGTATAGGCCTACACTAATATCCCGAGCAAAGTTGCATGTTTGCATGTTTGCATGTTGCGCTCTGAGCACCTGTTGGCTCCAGGGTTTCAGCAAATAAATTAGAAAAGTGATCAGTAGTTAATCATTCACCAGGGGACGCTTTAGTGTAAATTGTGGCTCTCAATTGAACGCTTGGCGGCGCCATAGTGCGATAAGATTATTCGCAGTAATAGGAAAATAATCAGATATCAACAACAACTCCCCCCCCCCCGCCCCGCCGCACTGTATTCAGCTTGGGAATTTGTGCTTTAACATTTTCGAGCCCGAATTTATTTTTCAAATCTTCATCCACCACAAGACGAGAAGTTTTGCAGTTCTCGACTTGTGGTGGATGAAAATGAATTAAAGTGGGTCACAAGGGTCATATATAATTTTGTAAAAAAAAAATCGTTGCAAAACCCTAAGATTTATGAAATTAAGTCAGTGTTCAGAAATGTAAAATGATCCTTTATCACGATGCATTAAAGCATCATTTTACATCCCTGAAAACAGACTTAATTTTCCTACAACTAAGGGTTTTAGAATGAAAATTTCCATGAAACTGGTTTACCAATACATGGCAATTTTCTTTAATTTTTAAACCGCATCAAATTATCTTCATCCACTACAAGTCGAGAATTGCGACAGCAATTCGCAGCTTGTAGTGGATGAAAATGACAATGGTAAATTCAGGCTTGAAAGGGTTAAAAAATCATACGTGTTTAACCCCCTCAGCGCGGGAAGCCACTTTATAGGGGAGAGCCGTGTATATTGGACCACTTAAAGAAAATCTTGTCCTGTGAGTGATGTATCAGAGATATTGACTTCAAATTTGTTTCAACATCAACTGCATCATAACACCTACATATATAAATGAAGTAGTGTTCTTATTGTGTAAACACTGTATATTTTTTTAAATATACTTTATTTTTATTTTTTTTATTTTTTTGGGGTGGGTGTAAACAGGTCCAATATACACACCCAGTGTGTAAATTGAACCACAATGGTGTGTAATTGGACCAGCTGATCTGTGTACTATTTTGATCAGTTTTTGCGTGATAACAGATCAATTGATTCTTATTTTACAACGAGTATTCAGTAACCAACCAGTACTAACAGACTAGGCCCTAAATATGCAGTATTGTTCTAGACATAACATAATACCATGAGTAGTGATAATTGAAAATCTACAAATTAAAATGCGTAGTCAATCAAAGGTGCTATTGCGGTTAAATAGTTGTAAATGACTTTTGGTAACTATATACCTTCATGCTTGATTCTTAAAAATCATGTGTAAATATTTTACGGTTGACACCGCTGTGTTCACATACTACAGTAGGAATGGACTACACATCTTTTTAAATTGGTTGTGTGTATATTGGATCTAGAGATGTGTAAAATGGACCAGCGTTCCACTACATATTTTGTAGAAGATGGCCTGTAAATTCGACCAGTGGTGTGTAATTTGGATCAGTGGTTCAAATTACACACACCCTTGTAGTTAAATAAACACGCTGACGAGATATGTTATAATTCCACCGGCAGAAAAATTAGACTGTTTTGTCTTTTAACAGTGTGTAATAATATTAAGAAATATTACTTGAATTTACAATTTACCCGATCATGATTCCAACAAAAATCATCGAATACTGACTGTTTTAACTGAAGAGAAAAAATACGCAAAGCACGGTCAAAAACATTCTTCGATTTTTACCAAATTTAATTGAAGAGGTGGCCAACTAAATTATGCTTTTAAACTTGTAAAGTGTTCACATAATTATGGTGCTATGAGTGAAGTTATCACATTATTATTTTATTATTTTATTCTGGTAGTGGGTGGTCCAATATACACACTGATCCAATATACACGGCTCTCTACGTCAGAATCTGACGTTTTTATACGTCAGATTCTGACGTCTAAGGTCGAGCCCCGCACAGTAAAATAAGCCATGAGTAGTGATAATTAAAAATCTACAAATTAAAACACGTAGTTAATCAACCAATTATCTCTAATGATGTCTCACAAAGTGGCACAACGGGACTCCTGTCTTTAAGAATATATTAACTCGCAAAGCGCTGAAATATTAAAAAAACAAGAGAAAAAAGTGTTATTGTCAATTTGAAATCATCATAAATGTCTTAGTTAGCTATGTCCGCTTCATTTGAATACCTATGCTATGGGTCTTTGGCCATATTTTAATCTTTCAGAGCGGGGATCAAATTTAAACGTCAGGTTCTGAAGTCTAAATTGGTTCTCGCGCTGAAAGGGCTCAGCAAGATATTTAAAAGATATTTGCCAAGCATTGCACTTGCAAACAATTGTGTTAATGATGGTGATAATGGTTATATGTAAATATTATGTAAGTTTATTACTAGAAATTGTATACAGAAACAGTTATTAATTATTGTGCGTAAATTAGTGCGTTAAATTGTGCTGATAATAAACTCTAAGTTGTGATGATAATAAATTCTAAATTGTGCTGATAATAAACTCTAAGCTGTGATGATAATAAACTCTAAATTGTGCTGATAATAAACTCTAAGTTGTGATGATAATAAACTCTAAATTGTGCTGATAATAAACTCTAAATTGTGATGATAATAAACTCTAAATTGTGATGATAATAAACCCTAAGTTGTGATGATATTAAACTCTAAATTGTGATGATAATAAACTCCAAGTTGTGATGATATTAAACTCTAAATTGTAATGATAATAAACTCTAAGTTGTGATGATAATAAATTCTAAATTGCAATGATAATAAACTCGAAGCAATTCCGAGCCACAAATTAAAAAAAGAGGTTAAATTTACAATTTGATAGCCATTTTGTTTCTTGTTCATATGAAAGTAAATTTCGCGGCAATTTTGGCATTTTTTCTTTCAAATTTACTCGTCAGTAACGTTAAGTCCTAATCCACTATGTTACTACAAAAAGATCATATTATTGTCAACATGGTTAGCAGTATACTTATAGTAACAGTAAATACATAAAAAACGGCGGATGTCTTAGGTTTAAAGGTCAAATAAAGGTCATTTCTTTTCCAAAGACACAAAAAATAAATTAACAATTAAAAATCTTGCAGAAACCCCAAATTGTACGTTTATCTGCGACAAACTATATAAAATATGGGGTTTTCTAACATTTTGGTGGCCATTTTGTGTTTTGCCAATTTGAAGGTAAAGTTCTCAAAATATAGAACATTATCTGGCAGATTCACATTCAGCACACGAAAATTATGTAAAAACAAGTGACTGCAAAAGTATAGGCCTACACTAATATCCCGAGCAAAGTTGCATGTTTCAGATTTCAACCCAGGCTATCTAAACTTATTCTCATAAAAGGCTGCAATATTCTTTCATTAAAAAATGTGTATGTTATTTATAAATATAAACAACACACATTTGAAAGCATACACATATCTGGGTTCAGAAAACATAGGCCAGATATGGATATGTCCAATAACTATCATTTAATATGTTGTTTTTAATGACCATGTTGACTAGATTGTTTTGCTGTTCATTTTGATTATTTTATAATATAAACATGTTTGAGCGCATGTGGAGAGACGCTATTTACTCTACTGCAATGGGTGATGTATTATTATAACGGGAATTATCTGTTATATGGTATATTGTATGTGCAGATTGGTTAATAAGAACACCAACGCCATACGCTTACGTAACCCTACCCCCTAATTTCAGACAGGTTTGGGGTACCCCCATAAAAGCGCTCAAAATATCTACCTTTTTTCACTGGTGACATCTCATTTCATGTTTTGGACATATCAAAGCTTAAAAATGTTTGTGGGGTAAGTAAGTTTGGGGGGGGGGGGTGCATGGTGACCGATCCATGGGCTAATATTTATATTTGAAAACTTTGCAATAGTTGAGCTTGAAATGACCTTCGAGGGGTTTCAAAATGTTAGTTCATTTTTTTTTTAATTTGATGATATTTCCTGAACAATTTCGGTCATTTTGATGTGTTACACGACTAGTAAGACATGTGTTTAAAACAATAAATAAAAAAATAAATGAGATCTAGGGGTCATGACCTCTTACACCCTATTTTTTTGGAATCAGCATAAAATTCTGAACAAGAAAAACGTAGGTGACAAGAATTAACACGAGATTCCCACGGAATTACATAAGACCCTACACTATAACCTTAAACATGTGTTCCTGTGATATCTAACACACTCACCAGGTGACTCCAATAATCAGCCATCGTCACAGAGTGGCACCAAAATGTGAGGACACTCTTTAGATACACAAATTTTAGTGCTTGAAATTGACTTGGCATGTCAAACCACCTAGATTGACCCCGCTCAAAGATCCAGTCATGTTCTAAACTTACATGCGTGGGTCACGTGTAAGCCTTCAGCATGTACAGTACAGTACATGTGGATTCAGCTGAGTAAATCAACCTGATTACAAGACTTTGGATACTTTTTAAATTTTAACAGTTTACTAAACGTTCGTTCATTCGTTCGTCCGTTCGTTCATTCATTTGTTCGTTCGTTCGATCCTACGTTCATTCGTTCATTTAATTGTCGTTCGGTCCTTCGTTCGTTTATTCGTTCATTCATTTGTTCATTCTCTTGTTCGTTTATTCGTTCGTTCCTGCATTCGTTTAACAGATTTAAAACAAGGTAGACACTGTACACATGTATTTTATTAATAATACCATTTTATCAGGTACAGACGATTTATGTACATTACATAATGTGTATGTACACTGTGTGCACGAGGTTAAAATCTGTACAGCATGTGTATGCAGCGCTTGTGTACACCATGCTTCTGTGTGATATTTATACAACAGTCACGTATTAAATAACTGGGTCATTTTAGCAGTGTTCACGATCAATCTCGTGAGACGTTTACCCAATGTTGGATTAATGCTGGGCAAACGTCGAAGACGGTGGGCCAACATTAACCCAACGTTGGAGGTGTGCAGCAACTAAACATTTTGTTGTGAGCTGCCCTGCAATGGCAAAGCACCGTAACTGCTTACTTTGCAAGTAAACAGTTACAACTATTTGCCTTTGCAGGGTATAATGATCTAAGTACAGCAATTATTGCAATCTCTGCAGACATTTACACTTATTCACCATTTCAACATACATTTATATCCATAACTTATTACATCACTTTTTTAAATTAAGTTGGTAATAAGTACTTGTTAAAATACGATTGCAAATTATATTTGCATGAAAACCGGAATTGTCAGATCTTGTTAAAGGATACTGAACTAATATTTGACATTACATTTCAGGTTGAAGCGTTATTTAATTATAAAATCATCGTACGAATTTATCTTTTAACCCTTTAACCGCCAAATTATTCAATCTGAATTTTCACTCACTTGAAATTGCGTCTCGCTGACGCGATCCACAATTTCAAGTGAGTGAAAATTATTCAGATTTGACAAAATGGAGGTCAACTGTTTTCAAATATTGCAGATTGATGTCACATTTTATCTTTAGCATGTTTAAAAGGTGGTACTTAATGTGCTAATAAAAAACGAAAACCCGAATATATGCGACACCGGCGGTTAAAGGGTTAATAGAGCCATTTCGTGCATACCTACAAAAAAGATCATAACAATTAAAATAACATAACTAAAATAATAAATCGTCCCCTTGGGTATGAAAGGGTGTATCTGCCACTTCACAAACTGGCACATGCACCCTTTTACCTCCAAGGGAACTAAATGTTGGAAATAATAGCACCTCTTCAATCATCCACGTAAAGACGTGGTAGAGACGTTGGCCCAATGTTGGCTTAATGTTGGGCCACCGTCTTCGACGCTGGCCCAACATTAAGCCAACATTGGCTCACCGTCTCGCTGAATCATCCACGTAAACACGTGGTAGTTTCTCGCACAGTTTAACCTTTTCTGTGCCAGAACAAATATTCAAAACCACATAGCTGCTGAAACCATGTATCATCTGCCCTGAGAATATAACCTCTTAACACGTACCCGGTAACTATACGACGTTGAACCGATGTTGGTTTAATGATGGCATACCGTCTACGACGCTGGACCAACAACCAATTGGTTTAATATTGAGCCACCGTCAACGACGCTGGCCCAACATTCAACTAAAATTGGTTCAACGGATTGCGTTTGCTGGAAAGGTGTTTTTCTTATTTCATTCTCCTCAGGATGAATGAAAATATTGGTATTCAAGTGGTCAGTCTGGATCGAAAGCACGTGACTGGTCCAGGTGTCTCATCTTGACCAATCACCTGCCTAATCTAAGTCAAACGCTTAGAATCCCAGAAGACGCATTAGCATTGTTTGTATATCATGCCTTGACACAGAAAGGGTTAAAACAATAAGGTAGTCGTTATGATAGTTGTCATGACGACACCGTCACCATAGTTACTGATAGATACAGCTGTCACGTGGCTACCAGACACACGATGATTGGTTGGCGTCACCATCACCATAGTCATCGCAGCATACAGCTGTCACGTGGCTACCAGACACACCGTGATTGGTTTACGAGACCGCTCAACTGCAGGCAGGTGTCACGTGATCACCAGATACACAGTGATTGGTGGAAAACACCGTCACTTTAGCTACAGTTGTATACAGCTGTTACGTGATAAACAAACACACCCATGATTGGTTTAAACTCGAAAGCGATTTAAAAGCAAGTATCGTCACATTACATTAAATAATAAATACATTTCTCTTGCTACAGTTATATCTAAACAGAAAATAAAAACAAGATTTTGTCCCAAGGTCAAAACCTCAAGGTCAATAAACAAAATAATTTAACAACGTAAAATCAGCTGCATGTCTGACCTACAAAACATAAATAACTGTTACAAGTAAAGAAAGCACTTATCAGCAAACCGAGCTAACACGAAACATAGGGCCAGTGTTGGTTTAATGTTGGGCCAGCGTCGTAGACGGTGGCCCAATGTTAATCTAACACTAGCCCTATGTCTGGTGTTTTGCTGGGAAGATGGTAAATCAAAACACTTCTGAAAATAAGAAAATGTGATATTGTCTATATCAATAAAATATACAGCGAATACCGAAATAGAACATTTAAAAATAAAATACTTACAGATTTCGAACTGTAAATTAAGCAAAATTATGTTCTCTAAGTGATTTGAATGTTCATTCGTTTGTTCATATATAGATATGGTTAAAAAGCGTTTGAGTGTTATTTCACCACTGGTGACCTGGTAACCAGTTTATCATTGATGTGTTAAACAAAATAACAACATTCAAACACCACAAACATCATTCCAGGGCATGGAAATATCGCCCACCTCAATACAGGGCATGGCGATATCGCCCCACTTCAATCTAGTTCATGAAGAAAATGTCACGATGTGGCGAAACAAATGATGTTAGTAATCTTCCCTTTAGCTGCTTACATGCCATACAGTGCGTCAAAGATCATGGCAACCAGAAGAATTCATTACAAAGCCGTATTTCTAATAATCCACTTCAACGCGTAGTCGATTTTTACTTATGAAATTGCCATAGTGGTTAGCATTCTGCAGCATGAGAGAGTATTTTCAGTTGAGCGCAAACAATATTTTCCCTCATTTTATAGAAAAAATATCTCATTAAGGTGACCTTTTACACATGTCTTACTCATTATTGTGTGTTTCTATTTTTACATTTCTTTAACCCTTTCAAGCCTGGATTTACTATTGTCATTTTAATCCACTACAAGCCGCGAATTGCTGCCGCAATTCTCGACTTGTAGTGGATGAAAAAGACTTAAAATGGGTGACAAATGAAAAAAATACTGTTATTTTTAAAACAGTCCATGAAAATTTTCGTTTTAAAAATTAAGGAAATTAAGTCTGTTTTTGGGGATGTAAAATGATGCTTTAATGCATCGTTAGGGCTTAAATGGGTAAAGCAATTCCCAGCTTAATATGTTGAAACTATTTATCTTTATACGTTTTCCAAAAATGAATTTATTAGATTAAATGAGCATCCATCAGAAACTATTGTTTTCATTTGATGTGCCATTTTACTGACATTAAACATGCTTGAAGCCGTATATATACGGTCCTAGCAGCACAAGGGTTAAGCCGTATATATACGCTCCTAGAATCTGTAGGGTTAATTAACCTCAGAGATCAAGACTTGTTGTTGAGCACTATTTATTTTATCAGCTGGTGTCGAGGCCTTTGAGAGTTTTCATCAGGGTGCTGAGAATGGCTGCCAGTGATGTAGCCTGTTTCATCAGTTGTTTCATATTAGGGTCACTGAGTGGTCGGCCTGCCGCACTGTACGCAGCACTCACTGTGCTCTTATACGCCTGGGTCACGTCCTTGACCTTGGCTCCAAGGTTAGCCGCCTGAGCTAGAGAGGTCATCACCGGCATGGTCACACTACAGTGGTGAACTATACGACATAAGGTCTTCATGCTCAGGTTAATGTTCTCCACCAGTCTGTCCTTGGAGTGGGTGGCACTGCTCACCAGCAATTTGGAGTCCGTGACAAATGTCCTTGAGTCGGCCAGAAGGTTATCCTTATAGGTGGTGAACAGACCCGATTGTGAGGGGTCAGTGAGTGCTAGGTGCTGCAGCGCGCGGTCTAACACTCCGGAGAGCGAATCCACGTCCTGGCTGAGCAGGATAAAGGCAGAATCTCCACCGTAAATCCGGGAGGTGACCGTCTCCAGCACCGGGTCCACACCTGGAGGGTCAACACCTGAAGCACACTCACGTGGAGCACCTGGGTCCTGAGGACTGGCGCCATTCAGCATCCCTCCACCATAGCTAGACGAGGTGACGGCTGTGGAGGACACGGTTCTCACCATGGAGCCGGTGGTCTGCACGACTAGAGCTCCAGGTGACGAGCAAGGCACCATGGGATGAACGATCCTCAGGGGAATACCCTTCTTCTCACTGTCTGCACTGGAATTATGCTGGAATCATAAAAAAAGTCAAGTCAGTCAATACTCAAAAAACATATATATAAAATAATGCGTGAATCCAATGCTGCCTCAATGGGCCACCCTCTATAACGTTTATTATTTAATGTTTCGCTTTAAGGATTAACCCGATGCTTGATTTACGTTGCTCCATCGCCTACGAGTCGACACTAACTCGGCATTAAGCCAGGATTGAATGAATGCATCGCATTTGCGGATTTATTTCTAGTAAATGTTAATGTACAGTGTTATCATTTGCTTCAAGCCAGTGTAGGAAACCCTGGAAGGAATCCAGTGAAGTTCGTTCCAATCTTTTATAACATATTCAAGAATCTGTTAAAGATTTTTCAAATTTAAACCAAGGACCCATTCCACTAAAAATCTTTAAACTAAGATTCTCTTAACTTCCTCTTATTTCTATTAGAGAAGTTAGGATAACTTTTATGATGGAAATAAGAGAAAGTTAAGATAATCTTAATATTATCATAACTTTGTCTTATTCCCATCAGAAAAGCTAAGATAAATCTTAACTTTTGTGATGAAAATAAGAGAAAAATAACTTTTGTCTTTTTCCCATTAGAAAAGCTAAGATAAATCTTAGCTTTTCTAATGGAAAAAAGAGACAGTTATAATAATCCTAATTTTAGGATTCATAGTGGGATCGGCCACTGACCCTTCCAGGGCCCCGTACAAATGTAACTGTATAAAGTAACTTACTTGTAGTTTAGGTGAGTTAGGAGTGGTCTTTAGAGAGCTCCGTGCTCTATTCAGAGATTCCGGTGACACAGTCTCATGACATGTAATGACCTTGGGACTGGGTTGACTTGGTGGTGTGGAGGTCACTGGGCTGGAGGAGGCGGATGTGACGTCATTGAGGGGGTGCGTGCTCACAGAGCCTCTCTCTGGTGTACGCGGAGTGTTCACATCCGGTGTACGCGGGGTGTTCACATCCGGTGTACGCGGGGAGGAGGGTACACTACTCTCCGGACTAGATCCGGTCCTGTTATGTCTATGCTCTCCCAAAAACGTGCGAAACGGACTGCTATCTTTACCGAACGACGAGTGTCTCAGAGGTCGCGGGCTTGACATTGGTGACGAACCCGTCTGTGGAGAAGCCGAGCCAGAACTACAGGTTCGAGCCCTGCCCAGACTGGGGGAGCAGGAGCCCACGTAGATATAGTCTCCTGGTGTAGACACAGGGTCGGGTGTTATGTTCTCTAGTAACATGGTGGTACGCCTCTGGATGGAGGGAGAAACGAACGCCCGTAACTTAGCAGCACTAGCTTCCTCCGCAGTCACCTGCTTCACGTCAGGATGCTGAATCTGCTTGACATCCGGCTGCTGCACCTGGGGAGCTGTAGGCATGGTGACGGGTAGGCTAGTCTGGGCACATACCCATGAGTGTCCTTCCACTCGCACCTGTGTGAGTACAGGATCTGAGTGTGAGTGAGAATGTGAGATATTCTCATAGTTACGTCTCATGGTGGTGACTGTATGCCTAGGGCTGACATCCCCTGGGGTGTCTGTGGCCGTGACAGGAGGCATGCTGCTCCTCCTCGGAGGAGGGGCTGGAGGAGGAGCCCTCTTACTGCTAGCACTACCAGGCCTCTGACGAGGTAAAGTACCTCCAATCTGAGATGACATATGCTGTGTGTACAGCTCTGTAGCTCGTCTAACAGCACCAATACGGGAGTCCTTCTTGTTGGAACTGGAGTACCTCGACATGGTAGCACACCCAGCAGCACGCGTGTCCAATGAGCTGAGGCGAGTTGGAGGAGCAGGCTTAGAAAGGAGCTTCCCATTAGACACAGAAGGAGCAGAGTAGGAGCGTCTGTATTCTGTGGGAGGAGGGGGAGGAGCCGTGGTGGGCCGTGACGTCTTAATCTTACTCTTCACACTGCCACTCCGCCCAAGCTGAGTCTCCAACTGAGACTTCTCAGTCTTAGCTTCAAACAGCTGTTTACATGTGAGCACTTTACCAGATGCAGACTCATCTGACGACTTCTCAGCCTCATCCGCAGCCTGTACACTTTGCACACTTTGTACAGTCTGTACAGTTTGCACAGTTCCACCTGCAGCTGATGTGACATCAGCTGCAGTTGGAACTGTGCACACTGTGGAGGGAGGAAGTTGTCCTTGGACCTTCTCCAAGGGCGATGGTGGAGGTTGTTCTTTAACCTTCTCTACAGATTGCTGGCGAGTCTCTGTGATTGTAGTTGGTGAAGGTGTTGATGCTGGAGACTTGATGTCCACTGGAGGTACTATGGTGATGTCCTGCAGGTCAGGTAGTGTAGCTGTTGGAGGTGGTGGCATCACCAGCTTGGCTAGCTCGTCATCCAGCGCTGGCAAGCCCGCGTCTTCTGACAGCACCAGTTGGTCCAAGGTATGCAGCTTACTCTGCCTCTTCTTAGATGGAAACTGTGCTGGAGGAATCACCTGATCCAAGGGGTCCATCACTGGCACCACATCAGGCCTTGAAGCATTCACCATCACCTGCACCTTTGGTGACTTCTTCTTGGTTAGAATCTGATGCGGAAGCCTGGTGTGGTGCATGTGTTTGGTTGGAGTGGTTTCTTGAGATGGAGGTGGTGGGATGGTGACGCTGGCTATGAAGGCATCTATGTCATCTTTAGGTTGGAGGTGGTGAGGTAGGTTATCTGAAGAGGACATCATAGATGCCTTGTCAGCCTCTTCCTTGAGGAGCTCCCTCAGGCCACTCCCGGAGAGGTCTGCCACCTCAGACGTGATCGTCTCGTTACCAGAGTCACTCTCACTCTCTATACCACTCTCCTTCTCAGCATCATCTAAATGACGATCTGAAACAAACGAAATGACACTTACAACTATTCATCATATAAATAACATAGATCTACCAGAGCAAACGAAATGACACTTACAGCTATTTTGATTGAGTATATAAATAACATAACGTTGTTGCGACGTTGAATCAACTTCGCAACAACGTTGTGTGCCCAGTGGGCTCCCACCTAAATTCTTATCCTTTTAAACCCTCACGATGCATTAAACCCTCACGATGCATTATTAAAGCATAATTTTGCATCTCTGAAAAATGACTTAATTGCCTGAAAACCAGGTAGTTTTGAACGAAAATGTTTATGGAATTGTTTAATAATTATTTTTCATTTGTCACCTCCTTCACGTTATTTTCATCCACTACAAGTCGAAAATTGCGACAGTAATTTGCGGTTTGTGGTGGATGAAGATGACAATGGTAAATTCAGGCTTGAAAGGGTTAACCCACAAAGCACGATTAAAGGCGAATTACCTCCGCCAAGAAGGTTATGTTTGCTTGGTTGGTTGGTCTGTGTGTCTGTCTGTCCGTCTAATTACTTAAGGAGTAGTGAATGGATTTGCATGAAACTTTCACCAGACGTGTATTTCGGGCCGAGTAATTGATGGCATTTTGGGGGTCATCCCCAAAATGTCATCAAATATTTCTAAATGACTGTACACCAATAACATAGGTATTCAAATGAATCAGAATCAGAAAGAGCTAACAAAGACATTTATGATGATTTCAAATTGAAAACAAATTGGTCCCAAGATTTCAGTGGCTCAAGGGTTGAACGAGTAAAAATTTCAACTAAATAACTTGGGGCCCAGATGTTCATTGCTGTTAGCTGTACTCTTGCTGCTCAATATTTTCTCAGTGGGCTGAGTTGCTGAGCAGGCTCGTTGGGTGGCTCCCCATGCTTGTTAGGTGTTGAGTGGCACAGCACTTGCCTGTGTCAAGTTCAAGTGCAAAATGGCAAATGGGGAGTAACCGTTGTTGTTAGCATCCTGAAAGAATTCCCCCTTGCCTTGGTGCGTGCACCCTATAATCCCCAGAGGCCTCACACCTAACCCTTGCAACGCTGAGATATTTTTGTATAAACCATGGAGATTTTTTAAATTAAAAAACATCACAAATGTGTTAGTTAGCTCTTTTCGCTTCATTTGAATACCTGCTTTATGGGTCTACGGCCATTACAATTTTTTTCAGTGCGGGGATCGACATTAGACGTCAGAATCTGACTTCTACAGACGTCAGAATGGACGTCTAAAGGGACGTCGAAAGGATTAAACCGTGTCATGCTGAATTGTCTGTTAGTATTTTTCGTCATTTGAAGCTGGAATTGCTAGCGCAATTCCCAGCTTCAAATGACGAAAATATTTTATGAAAAAGGTGCAAGTACAAGAATGACATTTTAATTGTTTTGTATGCTTTGTATTAACCATTGAGCTGCTAGGGCCGTATATGCTTTTTCAAACAACAGTTTCCAATCTAATGAAATGCTACTGATTCTTGATTAATTAAATATTTTTTATTTGGGAGATGTCATTTTTTGTCATTGAAGCTGGAAATTGCGCTAGCAATTCTGGCTTCAAATGAAAAAATAAAAATGCAAATGAAAAATACCAACAAACAATTCAGCAGCGCTAAAGAAAGATTCCTGACCCTTTGTACCCTAGCGCTGCTAAATTGTTAGTTATGCCATGATTGCCTATATAGTCAGATTCACATTAAATTAATCAACCAGGATGAATGAATTTCGCGGATTCCTCAGTCAATTCTCAACCAATTTTCATGAATTTGTACACACACTATTTTCCATTCACGTCGCGACTACCCTGAAAGTTTTGATAAGTATGTCAGAAGTTAGACCACTTTCAAAACATGTAATGAAATTCTGAGACGAAGTTAATGGGTTAATTGAAGGCGAGATTCTTTTTTTTTACTAGACTACATGTTAAATAGATTAACTTTTAAGTTATACAATTTGTTTTAATGAAATTTTCTGGGTAGTCGCGACCTTAACGGCAAATAGTGCTTGTATTTTTTTCATGAGAATTGGTTGATGATGGACTGAGAAATCACCAAAAAATCATTCACCACGGTTACTGTGAATTCAACGATCCGCTGGACAAAGGGTCAGGAATTTCTAACAATGACGCTGTGGGGATGAGAATGTTAGTGATGGGGTAGCAGCTGTAAGGTGAGGCAACTGATTTAGTGGGGGGGGGGGGGGTGAGCACCCGTGCCTCTCTCCGCCCCGGCATGAGTCGAGGTGTACCTGGTCAAACAGTCACTCAATGTAACTCTAAAGCCCCTCAGGGCAAATAACAATGGTCTAATGATGGCCATGCGTCGGGGTTGTTGGCCAAACACAGTCAACCCCAAAGCGCTGAAATACTTTTGTGAAAAAAATGGAAACTAAAGGCTTTTTCAATTTGAAATCATCATAAATGTCTTAGTTAGTTCTTTCTTATTCATTTGAATACCTATGTTATGAGTCTACGGTCATTAGAAATATGTTTACTCTTACAGTGGGGGGATCGACTTAAGACGTCATAATCTGACGTCTGCAGACGTCAGATTCTGACTACTAAAGTCGATCCCCGCTCTGCAAGGGTTAATGTAACTCTACACCCCCTCAGGGCAAATAATGACCTAATGCTGGCCCTACGTCAGGGTTAGTTGGCCCAGCATTCAAGCGATATTGGGTTAATATCGTTGGTGCTTACGATACTTAGACCCAGACAGAGACGTTGAGCTAATGTTGGGTTAATGCTAGACCGATGTCGCAGACGGCGGGCCAGCATTAAGCCAGCATTGGCTCAATGCATCGTGTTGGAACCTGAGTATTACGCAACAAAGGCAGTGGAGGTGAGATACTGTGAAACGTCTTCCAGGTTTTACGCAACCGCACGGGCTAGCGTACCATAGCGTAGAGCATAGCAAAAGGGTGAAGGCCCTAGGGTAGTGGTTAGCACCGCTGCCTTTCACGCCAGAGTTCGGGGTTCGGTTCCCGGTCTCGGCGGTTTGAAAGAAACAAAAATGTTTCTTCCCCATCCACGTGTGAAAGTCACGTTACGATGGTTTTCTGAGCTTGTATAGGTATATTGCCTGTTCTCAGACAACCTGCCATATTGTACTATTTGTTTATGAGCTTTACTGTATTCTTATATACATGTACTGTGTATGGCAAATAAATAAAAATAAATAAGATGTCAGTATTGTAGGGAGCCTCCGTGACCGAGCGGTAGCGTGCCTCAGACTGTGTCCTGTGTCTGGAGGACAGTGTCATCTCAATCATTTCACCATCCTCAGGAGGTTTTCCTGGCCCAGTTTAGCCTATTATGTGCACAAAGGTGGCCTGAAGACCGATTCATTTCATTTTAGAGCATAGCAAAAGCTGTGTTTTTGTTTGCTGGTAGCCTGTGTATTAAGCAGGAGGAAAAATTTCCTCCTGACTATAAGCTGAGATCAATAATTTCATGAAAAATGTAATGAGGGTGACCCTATTCAACTGATAAATTAATCTATAAAGACTGGCGTTTAAATCCACACGTTAGGCATTATTCCAAAAAGATGAGAATCTGTCATTATAAAATTAAATAAAAATCATTGATAAAACAATGACGCCTTAATTCATCGCACAATCGATCGTCCGCGCACAGGATTTTTGGGGCACAGCTTTACAAATAGCAACGGGCGGGGGCCCTAGGGTAGTGGTTAGCACCGCTGCCTTTCACGCCAGAGTCCAGGGTTCGGTTCCCGGTCTCGGCGGTTTGAAAGAAACAAAATCGTTTCTTCCCCATCCACGTGTGAAAGTCAGTATTGTGGGGAGCCTCTGTGACCGAGAGGTAGCGTGCTCGGCCTCAGACCGCCAGGGCTCGAATTTCGAATCCTGTGTCTGGAGGACAGTGTAATCTCAATCATCTCACCATCCTCAGGAGGTTCTCCTGGCCCAGTTTAGCCTATATGTGCACAAAGGTGGCCTAAAGCCCGATTCATTTCATTTACAAATGGCAACGATTGCAGACTCTGTATCGCACACAGAGTATGTTAGACTGTTATTACGAACTAGTAAAACGGGGAGCTCACAGCAAAAAGTAGCCGCAGCGCGTGGATTCTGAGGAATGTTCAGGTATTTCTTCCACAAACACCTGGTAACGTAACGCCCATCCTAACACAGTGCTAGCTCAATGCTGGGCCAATATCTCATATGTTGTTACAACATCTAGCCAACCATAGGCCAACTTCTCATTGGCTGATATATAAAAACAGCCGTAGATTGTTGTGAATGTGATCTTTAGTGATCTCACTGATCATTTTAGTGAAAATACAAAATGTCAGTGGGTAAAAATACCTCGTGTTTGTTTCCTTTATCTCATCATTAAGAACTGGTATTCAGGTATTAGATTTGACAGTTGTGTCAGAAATTCAAATCAAATGCCAAAAAATATTGTATTCACGAAAATATAAATTTCACAAATGGATTTATTTGAATTGTTCGCATCACCAACAAATTTCTTGATCAATTTCAGCGATTTGCTTTGAAAATGTATATAGGGTTGGTATAAATGAATGAATGAATGAATGAATGAATGAATGAATCAATCAATCAATCAATCAATCAATCAATCAATCAATCAATCAATCAATCAATCAATCAATCAATCAATCAATCAATGAACGAGCGTGCGAGCGAAAGAACGAATGAGCGAATAAACGAGCAAACGATCGTACAAACAAACAAACGAACAAACAAACAAACAAACAAACAAACAAACAAACAAAGGAACGAACGAACGAACGAACGAACGAACGAACGAACGAACGAACGAACGAACGAACGAACGAACGAACGAACGAACGAACGAACGAACGAACGAACGAACGAACGAACGAACGAACGAACGAACGAACGAACGAACGAACGAATGAACGGACGAACGAACAAAGTGTGTGTAATGCTCACCCAATAGTAGAGCGTCTATCATGGCGAGTTGAGAACTGATATCCTGGTCATTATTCACCATCATGTCTATCCTCTCTCTGATTGGTTGAGGCAGATCATCTAGTCCCATAGGCATAGAGTCCGCGGAGGAGTCATGAGAAGACGTACGAGGCTCCCCGTCATCAGGCGGAGGGGGGAATCCCCGAGTGACGTCATCAGGGGGGAGAGGGTATCCCCGAGTGACGTCACCAGGGGGTGGAGGGTATCCCTGTGTGACGTCACCAGGTGGAGGGTATCCCCGTGTGACGTCACCAGGGGGAGGGTATCCCCGCGTGACGTCACCAGATGGAGGGTATCCCCGCGTGACGTCACCAGGTGGGGGGTATACCCTCGTTCCATCGTCAGAGAATCCAGGAGGAGGGCTGGCCACCGTGGGAGAGGCGAAGTCAATCAGCTTCTCCTGCTCGGGCGTCTTAGGCGGAGGAATCAACGTCAAATCTACAAACACAAAAACAAACAAATAATGTAACTATATAGTCATTAACCCTCAAAGCGCTGAATATTTTGTGAATAAACCATGGATATCGAAGGGTTTTCAATTTGAAATTAGCATAAATGTCTTAGTTAGCTGTCTCTGATTTCTTTGAATACCTATGTCATGGGTCTACGGCCACTAGAAATAATTTTATTTCAGGGATAGTACAGGGATAGACTTTAGACGTCAGTCGTCAGAATCTGACGTCTACAGATTCTGAGGAATAAAGTCTATCCCCGCGCTGTAAGGGTTAACCCTTTTAACGCTGAAATATTAATGGTTATTACTACTTTGAAAACCTAATAATTGTCTTAGTCAGCTCTTTCGCTTCATTTGAATACCTATTTTATGGGTCCACGGGTATTATAAATGTTTTAGTTAGCTCTTTCTGCTTCGTTTAAAAACGTATGTTATGGGTCTACGGCCATTTAGAATAAATTATTTAAGTGCAGCGAGGGATCAACTGTTCGATTCCCACGCTGGTAGATCTCTACGCTGAGAAGGTTAGCTGTTTCAGAATTTAACCTATATGATGGACATGTAGATGAGGAACACAAGCTATAAGACAAACAGGACAATTATTCACTGTGCTATATATTATTATGTATTATGATTATTCGCTGTGTTTTATCAAGGAAAATAGACATATTCTATATGCGCAGTTATCACTGTCAGCAAACAATTTGTTCCACCCTGCGACCCAGCAAACACGAGACGATTACCCAATGTTGGCTCAATGTTGGAACGACGTCGAAGACGGTGGGCCAACATTGAACCAACATCGGGTAAACGTCTAGTGTTTGCTGGGGAAGCTCCGGTGGGGATAGCCAATCACAGACAGAGATATGTCTGAGTTTGCGCAGTTATTCACCAGGTGGCGCCTGGGAGGACAACCAGCCACAGATTGCAGAGATAGCTATTGCTGGACGCAGTTATTCACCAGGTGGTTATTACCAGATTACCCTAGTTTGCGCATCGACTGCTACAGAGAATGGGCTCGAAACTATATTGTAGATTGAGACAAGACCAAAGCGAAAAGTGTCTCTCTAAACAATCTACATAATATAGGCGGCCCTTGTGAATAATACGCGACGTGTAGTGAATGAAGATAATATTGGTAAATTCAGGCTTGACAAAGTTAAAGGAGTCAAACGTCACCACATCTCGTACAGTGAAATTGAAGGGGTAGTCCAAGTGCTGTGTACGAACAGCGAGACACGTTTGTACCCATAAAGCACCGCGCTGATTACAGAGATAGAGGCAACTGGGGTGTAACTAAAACCAGAAACGTACATTATATAGAGTGGTCTATAGCTTTAAATAAACTGCTAGCCCGCCACAGTCAGCACAAAACACACTGTCACAGCATTCAACAAATGCAGAATAGAATCAACACCTCTTGTTAGTTGGATACCCAGCAAACACCAGATGTTGAACCAATGCTGGTTTAATGTTGGCCCACCGTCTACGACGCTGGGCCAACATTATACCAGCATTGGTTGGCGCGTGTTGCTTTCCTGATCGCCCAGTTGATAACACAACAAACACAATACTCTCACCCGGTGGTGGTTCAATGTTGGCCCACCACCTGCGACACTGGCCCAACATTGAGCCAACATTGAG
This sequence comes from Flabesymbios commensalis, assembly GCA_964017125.1. Classification (NCBI taxonomy): domain Eukaryota; kingdom Metazoa; phylum Annelida; class Polychaeta; order Terebellida; family Flabelligeridae; genus Flabesymbios; species Flabesymbios commensalis. The sequence goes on from OZ024913.1 coordinate 2,374,269, forward strand.
TAAAGGAGGTATGTGTGCCGATATCACGATCATGGGATGCCTCACAAAGCACATCTTTTTCTACCCGGTATGACTGGGCCGCCTAACCCATTTACTGCGCGAGGTCCAGTCACACCGACCGCCATTTTGTTTCCACAGCCAGCTGTGTAAAAACGACACTCGCGCTGCGTATCTAAAAACTCGGATGCCATGAAAATTGAGACGAATATTTTAGGTGTCTATGAAAAGTAGGCCATTTTCAGCGGGAGTAATCTTTTGATCGTATTAGAACTATTATATTTAAAAATGGAGGTCACTGTGTCAGAGCCTTGCGATGTCACCAGGGTGATATTTTTTTAGATACTCATGATATAATCAAGGCGACATGGCCAGGCTGCATAACTCACTTGTTAGCGGCAGACCCGGCAGCACTGACTTCACATCTTCCCTAACAAGTTATCTTACTCACGAGTCCGCAGGGCGATACCTTGCTCTATCGAGTCTAGCGTCTAACTGTTTTAAATAGCGAGATACCTTGTATGTCACACGCCAATCAGACAGATCTTGACAGCTGCCTGAGAGCATATCTTGCTTGCTCCCGTTGATTTCATAGACAAAGACAAGCTCAGAATCTCATGCTGATGTGTACCAAGCTCCCTGATGGCAGCCACTATATGATTACTGGCCGCCATGAGGAGGCTCAGTACACATCACTGTCCAAAATATGAGATTCCGACTTGTCTATATAATACATCTAGCAACGGAAACATCTAACTGTGTCTGCGAGCTGAACAAGAGGTCAATTCTTAGTGATCTTTTAAGTGACATTGTAATACGATAAAAGCGTTGTAGTCAATTCATGAGATGAATGATGTACAGATGATGATGGGGTTCTGGGCATGTCTAGGGGATCTACCCCCAGACTTGCCCAGACAGACGGAGACGTGGGTTTCGCTGTGCAATTTAATGCTATCCTCGGGTCGGATAGTCTCCAGAGTAGCAATAGGAAGGGTAACTCCACTCATTCCCCGTGAGAGACCTAATGATAACACACGCTATCGTTATTTAAGGCTACCACGGCCTACACCAGCGCTTGTACTGATGCGGGTGCTGCATTGGCTCCGCTAATGAGCGGAGGAACCAGGGTATGCCACTGGCAATCCTTAATAGTACTTAATAGGTCAAAACAATCTATCTATGCTTGGGTACTTAATAGGGTAAGGCTTCCTATCTACGCTTGAGTACCTAATAGGATTTTAACCTATGGCGTTGATTTAATGTGAATCTCTGACAAATATAAACATTTACTCCCGCATGATAACTCATCTATGTCACACATGTAAGTGGACCTGATGTTGTCCCAACATTGGGTAACATTTGATAAATATTTATTGTTTACTAAAGCCCGAGTATATAATCCATAACTATCAATAAACCGACCACAGCTACCGCGATCCACAACTTCAAGTGGCTGAAAATTACTTATATTTAACTTGACACTAAACATTTGCAAATATTGATGTTTAAACAGTTATTTCATTCCCAAGAACAGGGATTTAATCTGCTAATAAAACGTATTTAACACCTTCAAGCCTGACTTTACCATTGTAATCTTCATCCACTACAAACCGCGAATTGCTATCGCAATTCTCGACTTGCAGTGGATGAAGATGACTTAAAGTGGATTGCAAATGACAAAAAGATATCGCTATTATTAAAACAGTTTCATGCAAATTTTCGTTCTAAAACGCCTGTGTTTTAGAAAATTCAGTCATTCTTCAAAGATGCAAAATGATACTTCGATGCATCGCGAGGGTTCAAAGGGTTAAAACGACAATTGTCGTGATCAGCATGCAAAGGGTTAATAGTTGGTGTCTAGACACGGGCTGAATCCTGATCGATACGGATGACTCCAATGTCCAGAGTGATTGCAAAAAGCTCTGGCCACGAGATGAAACCCATCCCCATGAGATGCAGCCCCTCCCCCCCCCCCAAAGGGCCCCAGACAATCACTAATACAAACCCAGCAACACGAGACGTTGACCTAGTGTTGTTTTAGCTTGGGATTGATTTAGATTTTTAGTTCGATGGGAAACTAGGGCTAAATGTTACCAACAAAAAAGATGTTGTGTTTTTTTATTATGTGATAGGAGTCCAATGTATTGATTTGAGATACGACTTGCACAATTTGAGCCATATCGGGTAGTTTGATCCCGAGTCGGAAGATAAAATGGATGGCATCATGTACAAGTGGGCTAACCCACATTTTGACGATTTTGAGATTTTGGGTGTTTTTGAAAACTGTCACCACAAGCTTTATCTGATAAAAGAGCCAAATGTCTAGACCAATCACATTCTGTGGCACAAGCCAAAGTTTCTTTGCGCATGATGCTTTTTGGCGATTTTCATAGAGCACAAATGGTCTTACCCTCACTTCTGATCAAGTCAAAAAGAGTAAAATGGACGTGTCCAAGAATTTAAAGAGAAAAAACGGTTCACTGCTGAAAAAGCGAGGCGACTTTACTCGATATCATTATTATACATGCATAATTATACATAAAACAATGTAAAAAATCGGACAACAACTTGAAGTACATGATACACGAATAAATACAAATAAAGACAACAGGTAAATAAAATCAGTGACCAAATGGTCTAACCCTTAATTTATGAAGTTGTTTCTATCAATAACATATATTTTCATTGTTTTTTATCATATTTCCTTAATATGTGGAGGCATGTACGAAATTCTTTCAATTTATCATGGATTAGACAGCATAATTCTTTGAAAATCAGTGTTTTATCGAAACATTGTGGGTTAGACCAAATGAAAAAAGAACATGCACAAATGGTCTAACCCTCATGTAACTAACTTTAGAGTGTTTTAATTTAGCATAAACTATGTTTAGAATTTTTTTTTATATAATTTCAATGAACAGTGATGTACATCCAATGTACATTCCATGTTAGGCTTTTAAAGGTTTTATCTTAGCTGCCAGCTTCACCAGAAAGGTCAAAACCTTCAATGCTTGATTATTCAAAACACCCAAAAATGTGTTAGACCAATTGTGCCTGATACCATCCAAATAACAAGGGTAGGAGCTCAAATTTTCAAACAAGGACAATAACACACTGTCAGACAAGAAACAAATTATAGCCATTATCATAAAAAACTAGCTTTTTTGTTAGGGATTTGTTAATTTGTGAGGATACCGTGTAATGTTTTGACCTACCATGAAATTACAAAATATGTTTGTTCAGCACGCTCCCTTGAGACATAAGCACCTCTATTAACAAATTATTCTACAGTCTGTTTCACCAGAACCTGGGAGTAGCCTTTTTCTAATTTGCTCGGACGCTCTTGAAATTTTTTTAACAATTTTTTTCTCAGATTATTTTTTCATGTTCCCCTAACATCCCTGGTTTTGGTGCAATTTTGTTGTGTATTTTGGAAGTTAGACTATTTGGCATGTAATGGGATTCTTGTTTCACGCCAATGGTGTTAAAGAGAGCTGTAATTTTGAAAATTTATTACATGCCAAATGGTCTAACTTCGCTAATACACGAAAAAAATTCACCAAATTTTCAGGGATGTTGGGGGGAGATGAAAAATTAATGTAAAAAAAATTTTGTTAAAAACATTTAAAGAGCGATCGAGCAAATTGGAAAAAGGCTACTCTCAGGTTCTGGTGAAACAGACTGTAGGTTGAACCACTGCTATTATTTTACTGCACTATAATTTTAAACTCGAAATGAGTCTTTTATATTTACTTCACACAATACAGAATCGCTACAAGTGGACGAAACATTACGTCTCTTTAAAAACTGAATCCGGGATTTATATTTAGTACGATCAGAGATATGGAGCATGTCGTTATTGTATGCAGCTAGGACCACTCCGCGTTATTGTTATGGAGACCATGAACTTATTGAATGTGCGGCTCTACCTGTCTGGGAATATAAACAAATCCAAACCACTGACCCAATGCTGGTTAAATGTTGGGCCAGCGTCTGCGCCGCTGGCCCAACATTTAACCAGCAATGGGTAAATCGCTGATCATTTGACATTATTGTTATGGGAGCATAGAGTTATTGGATGTGTCGCTGTCTAGGACTTGGTCATTTGGGATTTGACGGAGGCGGGAATCCTGATGCGGGTAGATTCTCTGCAAAACACAACACGTTCATCCAATGTGGGTTTACCGTCATAAACGGTTGGCCAACATTAAACCAGCATTGGCTCAGCGTACTGCGTCTACTGGGTTGCGAGGCTTGGCATAGTTTCGTAGACCTGGATGGCCTAAGTCATGAATCGAGCGACTTTCGCTCGATTCATGACTTAGGCCATCCAGGTCTAATAGTTTCGACGTTATTACAAATCGGGGATATCCTTGATTTGTGAAAACGTAATGATCCGTAAAGCTCTGATATATGTATACAGGTATATATAGACCAGGAGAACAAAGGTTTTTATTCATTTGAAATCATCATAAATATCTTAGCTAGCTCTTCCTGCTTTATTTTAATACATATGTTATGAGTCTGTGGTCATTATACATGTTTCACTCTATCAGTGGATGCGTCGCTGTCTGGGACTTTGTCATTTGGGATTTGATCCTGATGTCAGATGCGGATAGATTCCCAGCGAATACAAGGCTATCTTGTCACTAATAGAATAAATAAAATGAAATGACTGGGTTTTAGGCCACCTTTGTGCACATATATGCTAAAGTGAGAACATCCTGAGGATGGTGAGATGAATGAGATGACACTGCCCTCCAGACACTGGATGCAAAATTCGGGCCGTGGCGGTCTGAGGCCGAGCACGCTACCTTCCTGTCACGGAGATTCCCAACAATATTGAATGTTTACGAGTGAGCAAAAACATTTTGAAAGGCCATCGCATTCATCTCACCATCCTCAAAAGGTTCTCCTGGCCCAGTTTAGCCTATATGTGCACAAAGGTGGCCTAAAACACCATTCATTTTCACTTCATTTTCACTATGTACAAATCGGGACGAACCCATGTATAATAATTTATTACAAGTCGAGACCCATTTGTCATTACAGATAGGGCCGAGCCCAGTTGTAATAATTTATTACAAATTGCGGCGTTTAGAATGCAATCACGTGACAATTTATAATATATTATTGTAAATTACTGCGAGTACACCCTAAGAAAAGTAATATAGAGAGAGGTTTCAGTTAATTAACAGTATATATATATTGAACAGCTTAAGAAAAATAATATAGAGGAAGGTTTTAGTTACGTAACAGTATATATATATGGAACCTTCCTCTATAGAGACCAGGGCCACATAGATGTTTGTGATTATCAAGTGATTTTACAATGCCCTTTTATCATATTGTCACCATGGATATGAACTGGTGTATCTGCCACTTTATGAAGTGGCAGATACATCCTTTCATATCGTGGACGCTGGCTCATGTCTACGTCGACGTTGCTGGGCTAGCATCGAGTCAATCTTCGTCGTATCGATCCTATTACCACGTCAGTTGATGCTGCCCAGCAATGACGAGACGTTTGCCCAATGTTGTGTTATTGTTGGCCCATCGTCTTCGACGCTGGCCCAACATTAACACAACATTGGGTCAACGTCTGATATATGCTGGATTGTTACGTGATCACTGAATCCCCCCCCCCTGATCTTATTAACTGATTAATCCAGGGTGTGTCAAGGCGTGTCTGTGTGCTGGAGAAAAATCATTATTCAAAGGTGAGACAGATTACGTGTAATAAAGGTGGGTAGTGACAGGTAGGCCTAGGTTTCACCTGCTTCTGTTATCATAATTTATCTGACATCATGTACATTCCCGGGAAACACCAGGCATTCACCCAATGTTGTGTCAATGTTGGGCCAGCGTCGAAGGGTTAATTTGAAGGATGATGTTATAATTATATTCCTTTACCACTGAGATGTGATCACTAAAAATACCCTTTTCACTAAGTTTTATATAGATGGATAGATAGATGTTTTATTGACACAATTAGGACATTACTGACTTATTTGTCACACAAAATATACACTAAGACTGTATAACTTTGCCACTAAGATGTTATAGGATTTTAACCTTTTCACTAAGATTTATATAGATGGATGATAGATAGATGTTTTATTGACAAAATTAAGTCATTAATGACTTATTTGTCATAAAAAATATACTAAGATTTTATAACTCTGCCACTAACATGTCATAAGATTTTATCTTTATCACTAAGATTTCAATAGATGGATGGATAGATGTTTTATTTACACAATTAAAAGTCATAAAAACGCACTAAAATTTTATAACTTTACTACTAGTTTATTTATTTGTTGTTGTTTTATCTGTTTATCAGTTTATTGACAAAATTAAAATTCATTAGGGGGCCTACCATGTTTACTGATTTTTCGTCATAAAAATTACACTAAGATTTTTCAACTTTGTTACTAAAGGGGCCACCATTCAATATCCAGGGGGGGGGGGGCTGGGGTTTTTGTCGCGGGGAAATTATTTATTTCAACCGGACTCGGCGGCGCGCTGAAAATTTCACATTTTATTACATGTTTATATAGAACAGTACTTGAAGTAAATAATTTATTTCACCCAGAGTCCGCCCGAAATTATTTATTTCAAAAAAACTCCAGCCCCCCCCCCCCCCCTGGAAATCGAATGGTGCCCCCTAAGATGATACAGGGTGCCGCTATTATAATCCTTCACCACAAAGATGACTTAGGCGCTACTGTATGGTCTTATTGATTGATTGATTGTAGGGAGCTGCTAGAGCCTACCATATAATCCTGTAGCTCTATTCACGGATATTACATGGGGAATATTGACATCAGAATCTCTCTGTCATCTCAGTATTATTGATTTGCATATTAATCTCAATGACGTAACGGGTAACCGGGTATAATCAATACAGGGATCAGCAAGCACCAGACGATGGTACAAATGTTATTTTAATGGTGGGCCACCGTTTGAGACGCTGGCCCACCATTAAAACAACATTGGCTAAGATGTCAGGGCCAGCACAGGATATATAACGGTAGATGGAAGGAGGCGTTGTTATCTCATGTATAATATATTCAGAAGTTTATGCATAGAATTAGAAATATGTTGCCAAGACAATTCCATTATGTAATAAAATCTATACATCCACCCCTAGCATTCAGAGTGTCGTCTGTTCCCTTTATTTCAATGGCACGAACGACATTCTGGCGTCTAGGGGTTGGATATATAAGTTATATGAGCTGAACCCTTAATACAACGCTGAAATATATTTGTATAAACCATGGTGACAAAAGGGTTTTTCTCAATTTGTTATCATCATTAATGTCTTAATCAGCTCTTTTCGGTTCATTTGAATACCTATGTTATGGGTCTAAAACCATTATAGATATTTTTACCCTTTCAGCGCGGGGGCCGTCTTTATACGTCAGAATCTGACGTCTAGATTCTGACGTATAAAGACGGTTAATGGATTACCCTTTGTAAACATTTAATTATTTTTATAACAGGAGCATCGTTCTCAACTATTGAATTATGAACTATATAAATAATGTTAATGTGATTACTAAATATAATTGTATAGTAATTTGTCCCCTCGTGTGATGAATGGGTGGATCTCCCACTTCACAAAGTGGCATATATACACCCTCTCATATCCAAGGGATGATAAATATATAATATCCTGGTTGTATGATACAACAACCATATGCATGAACACATTATTATTACTGTCAACTAATACACAACACCAAATGATGGAGATATACGTTGCTTACATTGATTCATATCGCTTGGTCTTCCCGATATGAATATGATTATTATTCCGATATATTCAGTTTACCATTAGTTTTATATTCGCACGCCAGAGTCATGCTTGCAACCAATGGGAGCGCGTCATTTCGTAAACAAGAATGCTCGTAGAGTTACGCTGTAAAGCGATACGCACGGATAGTCAATGATAGTCACAAACTGACAACAAATGACTGCTATGATTTGAAATGTCGCCATGACTATAGTGAGCAGCACTCTCAGTCATTCACTGCTGGAAGTCGGTCTATTGCTGACTACATGACTACGGTTTTACATTGAGATATGATAGCTTTAGAACAATGCCTTGTAAACAACCATGTCAACAAGCATCATACATCTATTTTATGCCGGCTCAATGTCGGGCAACCCCTATGCGACGCTGTGCCGGCATCGATCCAACATAGAATGAATATATAGTGTTTGATAGTGTCGCAGCAAACACGACACAGTAAACTAATTTTGGTTTAAGGTTGGCCAACGTCTACGATGCTGGCCCAACATTAAACCAACATTACTTTAACCTTTCAAGCCCTCACGATGCATTAAAGCATCATTTCACATCCCTGAAAACAAGACTTAATTTTGCTACAACTAGGGAATTAGGATTAAAAATTCCCATGAAACTGTTTTACCAATACACCGATACATTACAAATTTCTTTAATTTTTCACCCACTTCAAGTCAGCTTCATCCACTACAAGTCGAGAATTGCGGCAGCAATTTTCGGCTTGTAGTGGATGAAGATGACAATGGTAAATTCAGGCTTGAAAGGGTTAATATATACTGCGCGCTGGCGTGTAGCCACTAAGGTTTTACAGAGAGTCACAATGCCACATCCCCTCGCACCCACCTGTTTTAGCATCAGAGGCGCCTAGATCCATGTTGACTGCTGCAGTCCAAGGCATCACATTGATCTATAAGGATCCGTCTGTATGCAGTCCATGTCACATAAGGATCAGCACTGCAGTCCTCATCCCATAAGGATTAGACCCAGAAGACTGCCGTTATAACGCATAGGGAGTGCAAATCATAAGTGGATTTATAATGTCAGCCAATGGGAGACAGTCATTCCGTAAACAAGGATGATCCAGGGAATAATTTATTCCAGAAAAAAAATCGTAGCAGTTTTGTAGACATGTCAGAGTAAAGATAAGCCAAAAACTGCTACACCAGCATATCATTGTGTAGCATCTGCCCCCAATTCTGTAGCAAACTGTTACGCTACACCAGACAAATTATTCCATGCTGTCCATTATAAAGACTCACGCGGATTAGTCCCTGCTTTATAACACACTGGTGATCACTGTCGTCTATTTCCTGTATGTAGTCCCAGGGAATCATTGGCTCCAGAAAAATTGTGCAGTGACAGACTAGCAAAGCTTGTGTCGATGTATTATTACCAAACGGAAAAATGCTGCAGTAATTAAATATATTACTGTGTAGCATTTATCCCTAATTGTGTAGCCAACTGCACCGCTACTCTCGACCATTATCCCTGTGGTCCATACTCCATAAGGATCCGGGAAGAGAGCTGGGAACCCACCCGTTATAACACACGCTGAGCCCTGTGGTTACTGAGCATAATATTCAGGGGAGGCGGGATATGGCTGGGGGGGGGGGGGGCAGGGAAGACCTGGTGACGGGATGACATTGTAGACGTCTGTACACTAACGGCGTACGCTGACGTACACACGCGCGCTTACATACGCACAAAACATTCCGAAATTTTCTCGGATTTTATTTTTTCGTGCACAGAAACGACATCGCGCAAAATTCTACCGCTAAAAAACCATTTCGCCTTCATCGCATGTGCGCAAAGCATGGATTGTCTTTTCAACGCTGAAATATTTTTGCATAAACCAAACAATTGAGAGTCTTTTTCAATTTGAAATAGGCTAATTATAAATGGCTTACTTAGCTCTTTCCGCTTTATTTGAATACCCATGTTATGGGTCTACAAGTCAATATAAATATTTTAATTTTTTCAGTGCCGGAATCGACTTTAAAAGTCAGATTCTGACGTCTAAAGTCGGTCACCGCACTGAAAGGGTTAAAGAAGATGCATTGTATATAAAATGATACCGCCAAGCCGACCATAGTGGTTTTTGATCCGTTTGATTAGAGGAACAAATACATCCAAAATGCGCTAAAACATACCATGTTTTATGCCAGTTTTGAATAGGGCCCAGTATAAAAATATGGGAAATTGTGTGTATCCTAGTATTTGTGTAACAAATGGCATTCCACGAAATTTGCAAAATTCTTGTGATGCTGAATAGCGGATAGGTGGATGGGTAAATGCTATATCTCAATAAAATGCAGCATTTTCGGATTTTTTTCTATTTATTGCTCCTGAATACTGATGTATAACAGATCTACACTTCCAAACTTGGCAATTTGAGAAATGATCGAATTTCGAAAAAGTCAAGTTTACGGTAGAGCGATGTCATCAATAACTGGTGTATCACGTGTATTGTTGACATTTCCTGCATTCCGTGTGCTTACAAAGATTTACATTAAATATAGCATTATTTGTCATCGACATCAAAATAAACAGCAGATTAGTCAACATCAAAATACATCAAACACAGAAGCTGACCAATGCTGGTTTGATGTTGGCCCACCGTCGTCGACGCTGAACCAACATTAAAACAACATTGAATCAATATCTCGTGTTTGTTGGGTAGCTATGTGAAGATACGATATGTGATATTTAGTGGTAGGCCTAATATAGGGAATATTTAGTGGCAATATAGGGAATATGATATTTATAGTGGTAATATAAAGAATATTTAGTGGTAATGTAGGGAATATATGATATTTAGTGGTGATATAGGGAATATTCAGTGGTAATATAGGGAATATGATATTTAGTGGTAATATAGGGAATATGATATTTATAGTGGTAATATAAAGAATATTTAGTGGTAATGTAGGGAATATATGATATTTAGTGGTGATATAGGGAATATTCAGTGGTAATATAGGGAATATGATATTTAGTGGTAATATAGGGAATTTTACATTTAGAGGTAATATAGGGAATATGATATTTAGTGGTAATATAGGGAATTTTATATTTAGAGGTAATATAGGGAATATGATATTTAAGGGTAATATAGGGAAGTCTTAAGAATATGATATGTGATATTTAGTGGTTATATTGGAAAGCCTTTAGAATATAAGTCATTACATCTTGGATTATATATTATTGCTTCATTATAGCAGGTGTCCCTGACAGCACCCAGCAGACATAATGCTGGTTCAATGTTGGTACACCGTCTGTAAAACCTCTCAGTGTGGGGACCGACTTTATACGTCAAAATATGACGTCGGTAGGTCTGAAGAAGTAAAATATGTATAATGACCGTAGACCCATAATATAGGTATTCAAATGAAGCGACAAGAGCTGACTAAGGCATTTATGATGATTTCAAATTGAAAAAAGACTCTTTGGTCTCCACAAATATTTTAGCTTTGCAAAGGTTAAAACAGAAAAGCGTCAACGTTTCTGGTTATAGTGACTTTAGAATTTCCAAGTTTCCAGTAAACTGCCACAAATCTGGTCAAAATGCCACATGATGCTTTTCCACACGCTATAAAGGTTACAATTTAAAAGAGTAAAATCGATGCGAAACGAGTGTAAAATTATTTTGAGTGTTTGTATTCAATAAAATAAATTTAATTTATATAAAATATGATAGTCTTGATTGTCTAATTCTCGATATGTTAACTTGTATAAAATGAACGTGGTAATACAAAGCATCTACTACCAATAATAGTCTGTAATACAAAGTGATATGAAGAAACTGGAAAAGTCAAAATTCAATTCAACCCTCACGCTGCTAGAGCTGTACACATAGATTTTTTTCAATCACGTTTTACATCGAATGAAATATCACTAAATTTGCTAATATAGTTTGTAGTAGATGTTAGTTAATCCAATAATTCAATTTGGGAGGAGTCTCCTTTTCATAAATATACATATTTTTTCGTCATTTGAAGTTGGCTTGTAAATGAACGAAAAACAACCAATTCAGCGGTCTGGGGTTTAATTTCTCTACAGCGTGTTTTCCCTCTAATATAGAACAGTCAATACGACCCGGGGTCATGCATGTTTACGTGGAAGTAGGTCACGCATAGCATTATCCCCCCCCCCCCCCCGTGTTCATGACACGTGCGCGCGGAACAATACAACCGTAAAAAGACAAACAGCAGTAACTGCTTACTTTTCAAGTAAACAGTTACTGCTGTTTGTCTTTGAGCTGCAGGATTCTCTTCTGCCATCGAGTACTGGCACACTGACAGCCATGCAAAGACAAACAGCAGTAACTGCTTACTTTTCAAGTAAACAGTTACAGCTGTTTGTCTTTGAGCTGCAGGATTATCTTCTGCCATCGAGTACAGGCACACTGACAGCCATGCAAAGACAAACAGCAGTAACTGCTTACTTTACAAGTGAGCAGTAACTGCTGTTTGTCTTTGCATGAGAGCCTTCCAGCTCAAACAGTCACTCATATTGTATCTTCCGTATTTTGGATAATATAGTTATTTATATATCATTTAAAAACAGTAGTTTTATAAATATTTACAGTATCTTTGAAGGGTTGGGAGACAATAGTTTGGACGCGAAATGGGATTGTCTAAAATATCTTGGCAAGATTTTTTCAAACGTTTGAAAAACGGTTGCGGACAAGCAGACAGTGCCACCTGAGGTTTATGTGCGTGACAGTTATTTCTCACATTTCCCCCCCCCCCCCTACCGTCTCCACCCTCCTGTTCCCCCCGCACCCCTCCACCACCTCCCTACATATGTGGTCGCCAGATGGCAGGACAATCAGCAGGGTACAGAATATTGGGGTGAATACACCCCGGTCAGGTATTGATCGGGGAATAATTCCCCCCCCCCCCGGACCAAGAAATCTTCCTATAGAATGCTTCCCCAGACCATAGACAGTAATCTTTGTTAACTCTATGCCCAGAAGCCCCTGTATATATTGTTGGTAGGCACATCACGACAGGCACTAAAACTTTATCGGCCTTTTCCATCCAGATTTCAAGAGTTAAGACACGAGATATAGGGTAGCTACCGGCTGATTCAACACCTCATTTAGACCACCGCGACCCTCTGTTCGCCGAGGGCGCATCAAAATTAATTAAATTCTAAAATGCTTCTGTTTCCAGGTTCCTTGCCTCCCTTGCCAACCAGACATTTTCCAATGAGTATTATATACTAATGAAATATTTGGATAGGCTAAGAGAAAGCTTTCATACAAGCTTCGAATGCCTTAATCCCACTCTCAGCACCCTTCGGGTGCTAGGGTTCACTCAAGCACGACGGGCACTGTAATATATCAATGGTACACACGTCATGACAGACTCCATTCTCATTCATCAGATCCACTCTCTTCACTAGCGTCACCTAGCTGTGCTAGTGTGGCCCTGAGAAGGAGGCTGGACAGACTCTGTCACGCAGGAGTCAACAGTTTTCAAGCAACATTTAACTTCTATGACACTGAACTATTACAGTTTAATTTTCAGTCACTTGAAGTTGTGGATCGCGGTAGCGATCCACAACTTCAAGTGACTGAAAATGCTTAGGGTTTTAAAAAATAAATCACGCCATTTCACAGATTTACGATATATTTCTCATCTACAAATATATTACACACGCCTTTAGCCAATCACAGAAAGGATACTGTAGTTGATCTCCAGGGGTTAAAATATAACAAAATGTGAAGGGGATCGACATCAAATTGTGTCCCCGCCAGTCGCAATTCCCCCCTTCAAGGTGAATAAAAACTTGCCCAGCTGATCACCTACTTAACTGGGCTGTTCTGTAGATTGGTGTAATGTGAGCGGAAAACGAAGGTGGTTTCGATATTTTAAATGTTTTTGATATTCATTATTTCCATTTTTCGTGTTCGTCTTATTTGTTAGGAATGTCTGTACTGCTGACGTTGTAGAAGTTGGTATTGGTGAAGCACACACGATGATCAGGACGTCAATCTGTCCAGTGTGATTGTATGAGCTACTGATCACTAACACGCTATGTCCACAAAAAACAATCTGTTAACCCTTGTAGCGCTAGGCTCCTATATATATAACGCTCATGTTATAGTCAGATTCACATTAAATTCATCAACCAGGATTAATGAAATTCGCCGATTTCTCAGTCAATTCTCAACCAATTTTCATGAAATTTTACGCACACTATTTTCCATCCATGTCGTGACTACCCTGAAAATTTCGAAAATTTAGAAGTTAGAACATTTGACATGTAATACAATTCTGAAACAAAGCTATTAGGTTTATAGAGGGCAACATTTTTATTTATTTACTACATGACAAATTGGCTAATTTCTTAAATACATATCAAAACTTCGTAAAACTTTCAGAGTAGTCACGACATGAATAGAAAATAGTGTGTATAAAATTTCATGAAAATTGGTTGAGAAACTGAGAAATCAGCGAAATTCATACACCACGGTTAATGTGAATCCGACTATAATATTAACCCTTGTAGCGCTAGGCTCGTATGTATAACGTTTATGTTAACCCTTGTAGCGCTAGGCTCGTACTTTATGTATTCTATGTTAACCATTGTAGCTCCTATATACACGCTTTCGAGAAAGTCTCAAACCATGTAAAATGCCACTGAATTGATACAGTTTACAGTAAATCGATTAATGCAATTTTGGGAGATTTTTGACAAAGAAGTAGTATTTTTCGTTAGCAATTCCAGCTTTAAATGACGAAAAATACATATATAATTCAAGAGAGTACAATGCGCAAATAAGACAAATCAGAATCTTTCACGTAAAGTAACCAATGGTAACCAGATCGGAGCTTTCATAACCTCGTTGATGTTCATTGTCCCCGATCCGGAACAGACTCACACAAACGTTATTAGTAATGATCACAACTACAATAACAACATTCCGATACCTCAGAATAATTAGTATTCAGTGATAATTTGATTATTACATTTTTTTCTAAAAATCAGCAATATTGATTTCATAGACGTCTGTTTAAATTTTTTTACCATTTAAGTCCCAGATCACATGGTATATAATTTCAACATGTTCAAGGGGTAGACTTTGGAATATCTAGTTTAGTTATCAAAGGGTGCCTCAATTTCCTCTATGGTTACCATGGATACAGCTACCATGCACACGGTCGTCATGGATACGTCACATTAAGCCTGAGATATGTGGGTCATTATCATTAACCCTTTCAGCCCCGTGGTCACATTTAAAAACCACATGGAATATTTTGAATAAAATTCATTAAATAAAAAATATTATAATCCGTCATAATAAGGTGGTTCTGATATTCCGTTTCACATTTTGTACTTTATTATTTGATAAAAGTCAGAATATATTTATCCTTAAAGCACTAAAATATTTTTTTAAAAGCCAAAAGACGAAAGTTTTGGTTTATTTTTATGTCATCATAAATGTCTTAGTTAGTTGCATCATAAATGTTCCACCCTTTCAGTGCGGGGACCGACTTTAGACGTCAGAATCTGACGTCTCTAGTCGATCCCCGCACTGTAAGGGCTAATGGTGTGTTTTGTTATCTTGTTATTGGTCCTATATCATAGGTTGAATAACTAGACAATACACCCTAGAGGCTAAAATTGCAAACCAGTCACGCCGGCGTCTGGGGGTTCGATTTCCGCTGATTTCACAACACGTAATTTCATAGAAATACCCACTTTTGGATGTGACCTGGCGACCATGTTAATGGCGGTCTAATCGAGTTAACCCTTTAACCGCCGGTGCCGAATATATTCGGGTTTTCATTTTTTATTAGCACATCAAGTACCACATTTTAAATATGTTAAAGATAAAATGTGACATCAACCAGCAAGATTAGAATAGAGTTGATCGCCATTTTGTCAAATCTGAATAATTTTCACTCACTCGAAGTTGTGGATCGCGTCAGCGAGACACAACTTCAAGTGGGTGAAAATTCAAATTGAATAATTTGGCGGTTAAAGGGTGAAGTTGAAATCAGTGTATCGCTGTTAAATTCGCACAGTGTCTCGAGCTGACAACGGATTAGACAAAGGTGTTTGGCGGATTAGTAGAAGGACTTACTCTCACGCCAGTCAACCATGAGTCTCGGGTTCGATCCCACTGATTCTACGTGGCGGAGAAATATTCATTCGATATGACCAGGCGATCACGTTATTGGCGGCCTTGGTAAAACCTGTGTTTCGAGGTTAATTGGGGCCAGCGTCAAACATTCTATTTAAATATCAAGGTTAATGAGCACGTAATACAAACCCTCTGTGGGTGTCATAGCCTTTCAAGTAAACAAATACAGCTGTTTGTCTTAATTTATAAGGAATAATTGATGTCTAACCTTTTCTGTAATTCCTACCATGGTATAATGAACGTACGTATAGCATGGTTAGCAGTGATGATGATATATTACCATCGTCAGAAAAGCTCATATAGCTCGTAAGCACCACTTCAAAAGTTTCCAAATCATTTAGTCAAAAGCTACAAGGTTGCGTACAATACATTGTAATAGCGCATACTATACATACATAGGCATATAGTTCAGCAAAACGTATAAAGTGGGCATTTCGGTAAGAGAAGGGGACGTTAGAGGGTCTGACTGTCTAGCCAGTCATGCATGCGTCCCAGGTTCGACCCCGCTGATCCTGTGAGGGAGAAATATCCGTGTTTCTCCCTTCTCAATGTGACTAGGCGATCACGTTAATGGCGGCCTCGTCGAGTTAAGGCTGAGACCAGTGTATCGACGTTAATTTCGCGCAGAGCCACGCGCTGCGCGCTCCTCACAGATGTCCCCCGGTTGTTGCGGAACAGCTTTTGTCGGACTGATCAAAACAGTTTGATTATGGGGTCAGAAATGTATCGTAAATTAACTGATACAGTTCTGGAGGTCAAGCCACAGTAAATTGACATTGTCATGGTTTGTAAAGAGTAGACCAACCATTAGACAGCTCAGCGACTCATTTCTGTATCAGTGATTGCTCAAGGTTAAACGTTTCAAGTGGCAGTAACTGACAGTAAATAAACACTTAAAGCGATTAGTTAAATCATTTAAATTTGCATCCACTTGAAGTTGTGTATCGCTACCGCGACGCACAATTGGGTGAAAATTAACCATATTTGAGACCAAACATTTGCAGATCTGGCACAAATTTCGTGCCAGTCACTGTGATTTAAACGAATAATAAAACGGATTGAAAACGACTATGATCGCGCTTGGCGGTTTAAGGGTTAAATTAGTTCATGACTGGCCTGATATATAAGACCGCCCTAGCAGGACAAGGGTTAATGCTTATACTGCTGAACTTAATATCTTAATAAGTTCTGCCTCAAAGATTGGTGAAAACTCCTCATATTTGTTCCTTTCGACACGAAACATTTGCAAATATTCAAGTTTAAACGCACATTTCGTTCCCAATAACTGCGATTTAAATGGCTGATGAAACGGATTAAAACGAGTATTAATGCGCTTAGCAGTGAAAGGGTTACCATTGGCCAGCTCAGTAAACACAACATTTCTTAACATTCATACAACATTTGCCCAACGTCTTCAACGTTGGGCCAACATTGTATAAATATTATACAAATGTTTTGTGTTTACTGGGATGATAGATTGATCAGGCATTAGATGAATGTATGTTGTCATAGCACGAGCAGATGACAGCTGGAGTATACCTACACCACACACCTGTACGTCATAATAACAGCTGCACTGAGAGTGTTCCGGTAACAGGTTGCTCAACTCTCTAATAATAACGTTAGTGTGTGTTTGCTTGACAATAACATTCAATTTTATGTCATTCAGAATGTGAATATTGCTTCACGTCGCTTTCTGCACAATCATGGCAATATCGTGAGAGAAGGAAGCCCGAAGCCGGGACTATGCCCTACTCTTATTTCGAATGACTTCAAGGTTTCTTTTTAGTGCTTAGTGCCATAGGCAGCACTGTACACTCTTTGAACAGTTTGGATCACTGTATATGTACAACCACGATGACAAATATCCAGGCCGACCGGGATTCGAGCCTGGTACCTACAGGTTACAAGCCCCAGTCGATACGAATGAGCCATCGGGACCGGCCTGATGTCATTCAGAGATTCAGTAAACAATGTTTAGAAAAACAGTATGCTGTGTTACTTTATATAACACAACACCGTGCTATTATCTTAATTATCAGATTATGTGGGAACTTGTCTAATTAAAATAATTTTTATGTTGTGGGATTGTGTTTTCGTGATATGAAACATAATTTAAAACACACCACTACATTATTTTCTCTGTCCGACCACTACATTCTAAGCCGGGAATGGAGAGTTATTGTTGATCAAGTACAGACCAATTATCATGGTAGGCCTATGGTGCTATGATCAGTCAGGTGTGACCGAGCTGTTGATTATGAGGATCCTCATTATGGTTGGATGTGTTTTAAGTCAGTTAAAGCCCTCGGGATTCTCCATTCTTAGCTGTGAAAAAAACCTCGGCCTTCGGCCTCGGACTTTTTTCACAGCTAAGAATGGAGAGCTCCTTGGGCTTTATCCTATACCGGTACAGAATAGTCACAAACGTTGACTTTGAGTGTATCACGTGTTTCCCTATGCGGCTACAGCACAGGCAGTGGACACAAGTTAACCCTAGAGTGACGCTGAGGAAACAATGCGAAACACTTTATCGCAGTATATAATCAAACCTGAAAACTTTCAGAACATTTGCAGAAAATAAACAGGTTGTACAAAGCTTAAAACATGTATGGGCTCAGTAGCCTATATCAGACGGCAATTCAATAGTGATTGAACAGTGGTTTGTGCACGAGTTATTCGGGGTGAACAAGCTGTTGTCCCCCTGACAGTACATATATATCAGTATCAGTGAATCTGTCATGATATAGTGTTACCACTGACTCCCTTATCAACCAATCAATTTCTTTCCCTTAGCTGGCAGATACTGTATCTCTACGTGCTCTGATGGTTGTCAAGGGCAACCGATACTGCCATGCAAAGACAAACAGCAGTAACTGCTTACTTTTCAAGTGAGCAGTTACTGCTGTTTGTCTTTGCAGTGTGGGTCAAAGACAAACAGCAGTAACTGCTAACTTGAAAAGTGGGTAGTTACTGCTGTTTGTATTTGCATTGTATTGGTCAATTAGAAAGCGGTTAAAATAACAAATGCGCGAAGTCGTTCTGATACCAAAGATAGATTCAGGAGCGATAGAGAAATGGTATATTAGCTCTTAAACCATTAAGCCCGACTAAAGTCGTTTTCGTTTTGAAGCCGTTTTATTGTCTGATTAAATATCTTTGATTGGGAACGTAAATGTGTGTTTAAACATCAAGGCAAACACATGTTTTCACCCCCTTGAAGTTGTGAGTCGCGCTAGCGAGACACAACTTCAAGTGGGTGAAAATTTAACTTTACTTTAGCGGTGTAACGGTTAAAGTTACCCGATAACTGTGAGAAACTCTATATTCTCTGGTCTTGAATTACTAGGCTTAATAAGTGGAACTACATTATATCAGAAATGCCTATTATGCATTTCTGATTATATAAATCATAGCTTGACACATATAACTTGTGTTTGTCCTACTTTTATTTAGTCAAGTCGGGATACATCACAATCCGGGATACATCACAATCACAACTAACGCTGTATTTGAGGCGTAAGGCGGATGCTAAAGTGTAAAGTGGGGATATTCAAGTGTGACATGAAGTATTTCAGGTAGATGGATTGTATGGATTGTTCCGTATCCATTTTTGAATCAATAATGGTACTTGTCCTGTGACGGATAAAACGAGACGCCAATGAAAATAGTACGTTTAGATGTTAAGTTAATCAAACAGTCTAATTTACATAAATACACATATTGTTAGTCATTTGACACAATTGTCAAATTCAAATGACGAAAGATGCTATTTGACATTGTATTCGTCCTTCGCGGGATTGGTGTATGAATAAATGTAGTTGTTATCACTGGTCTATGCTGAATATTATTTTAGCAGATCAGTTGTCCGACATGAATAACAGTGTATCAACTTGAATTTCACGTGATAATCTAATCTCAGCGGGACAAAGATCAACATGTGCATTTGAATTGATAAATTTATTAACCTTTTAAGCCCTCACGATGCATTAAAGC
This sequence comes from Flabesymbios commensalis, assembly GCA_964017125.1. Lineage (NCBI taxonomy): Eukaryota > Metazoa > Annelida > Polychaeta > Terebellida > Flabelligeridae > Flabesymbios > Flabesymbios commensalis. Next base: position 2,394,233 of record OZ024913.1, read on the forward strand.
ATCATTTTGCCTCTCTGAAAACATACTTAATTTTCCTACAAATTAACCAAAGGTTTTAGAACGAACATTTCCATGAAACTGGTTTACCAATACATGGTAATTTTCTTTACTTTTTCACCCACATCAAATCATCTTCTTCCACTACAAGTCGAGAATTGCGGCAGCAATTCGCGGCTTGTAGCGGATGAAGATGACAATGGTAAATTCAGGCCTGAAAGTGTAAAAAAATAAAGATAGTAGTTATCAACAGTATAATGTAGATATATACATGGCTTACATATGGGTGTCAATCGATACATATATCATTTGTTTTAGCGATCCAGAGTCTGCTATGAATAACATTGTATCAGGACGGGCAAAGTACGCGTCTGTCGCACTACAGCCATGATATATACAGTATAATGTATGGTCCAATATACATGATATAGATAACCATGTTCTGATGAATTATTTGCTTCTATTTTTTATAAAGACGATACCCACACTGAAAGAATTAAAATGTAACATTGTATTAGGACGCCCGAGCAAAGTGCGCGTCTGGCGGACTACAGCCAGTATACAGTATATATATGCATCTGCTGAATTATTTGCTTCTATTTTTCTTTCATTTGAAGCTGGATATTGCTAACGCAATATCCAGCTTCAAATGACGAAAACTAGATAGATAGGAAGGGTATTCCCCCTGGCTCGGGCAGGGGGAATACCCTTCCTATCTATCTAGTTTTCGTCATTTGAAGCTGGAACTGCTAACGCAATATCCAGCTTCATATGACGAAAAATGTTTACGTTTATTGACCCTTTCAGTGCGGGGACGTCAGAATCTGACGTCTGTAGAAATCAGATTCTGACGTATAAAGACGGTACCCGCACTGAAAAAATAAAATAATTATAATGGTCGTAGACCCATAACAAACTTATTCAAATGAATCAGAAAGAGCTAACTAAGAATTTTTTTATGAGCTCAAATTGAAGAAAACCTTTATTCTCCAAATGAAGCAGAAAGAGCTAAGACATTTATGATGATTTAAAATTGAAAAAAATTGGTTTCCATGTTTTGAATAGAAGTATTTCAGAGCTCCAAGGGTTAAGATATATATACATGATATAATAGCGGATATATGGCATTCAGTAAAAGATATAATCACATACATTGACGTAATCAGTATAAATAAACACACAGATGATTCCGGGCTCTTTGTGGATTGTTCAATGATAATATTATTTTACACATTGAATAAATTTATATTTTATATATTTTTTATATATAAATTGTATTTTTGATATATAAATAACAAGCAAGCCAAACAGAAAACTCTATTTCTGGGATACCAATTTTTCATAAATAAAAATATTTTTCGTCATCATGGTCATTTGAAGCTGGGAATTGCGTCAGCAATTCCAGCTTCAAATGAATGATATAAAATACTAGCTGAAAACTCGGGGGTAATTATTTCATATATCACAGCAGAAATTTAATCTCAGAAAACACAAGACGTCGACCCAGTGCTGGTTTAATGTTGGGCTTACGTCTTCTTAACAATTCGGGCGTAATTATTTCGTATTTCACAGCAGAAATATAAAATCAGCAAACACAGATCATCGACCCAGTGCTGGTTTAGTGTTGGACTTCCGTCTTCGACGCTGGCCCAACATTGAGTCAACATATGCTGGGAGGCATATTGATCCTCGGTGTCACGTAATGTTAAATTGTATAAATATTTAATTATCTATAATATAACTTTGCCTTGCATAGACGGCCCTAATACATGTAATAAGTGTTATGATCATGCAGACAATTATATCAGGATTAATATGCAACATAAGGCTAGTAATCAAATAAATAAATAAAGTGTCCTTGTATTTGAGAATGAACCCACATTGAGTAATAATTATAGAGCCTTGCGGCACACATAGCGCTGAGAAATAAAGATTTGTTGGTTGGCATATTATTGGGCGCAGCGCAATTAATCAACAACTTCAAAGCAGAACTATTATTTGGACGTACACAGAGATGAAATACATTTGCTAACTTTTCATTTTATGTGACGGAAATTCTCTTTATGTTCACTTCGCCTAAATATATTAATGACATTATTAATTGGTAGATGTAGGCTGTATTATATGCAAAGAATAATATTTTTTATTATTTTCAGAAAAAATGAAAACAATAATAATTAGTATTTTCGAACAAAATATGTCCAACAACACATATATTTATATATATACTGCATATGAGAGATTGTATTCACAATGTATGATAGGAAGCACGAGACGTTGGTCAAATGCTGGTTAAATGTTGGGCCACCGTCTGCGACGCTGGCCCAACATTAAACCAGCATTGTATCAATGCCTACAGTCTATGACACAATCATCTGGAGCGCATGATTTTCGTCTATTTCCCCGTCAATTCTGAATCGAATTCCTTGAAATTTTACACAGGACATTTCCAAGTCCTGTCCTAACATCGGTAAAAATTTCGCGAAATTATATTAAGTATTTCAAAAGTTAAACCTTTTGACATGTAATTAAATTCCAGAATTAGTGTAATGGGTTTATAGAGGAACGTCATATTTTCAATTTACTACATTTGTCTTACTTTTGCAATTCTGCATAGGCCTATAACTTTACTAAATCTTTACCGATGTTAGGCCATGACTTGGAAATGTCCTGTGCAAAATGTCATGAGAATCGGTTGATAATTGACGGAGAAATCGACAAAAAGCATGCGCTCCAGATAATTGTGTCATAGACTGTAGCTGCACAGGATGCTGATAATTATCGTGTTATTGTCGTTAGGCATGCGTCATCTCATGTGAAAATTACTAATAGCAAACACGAGATATTCACCAACGTTGGTACAATGCTGGGCCACCGTCGTAGACGGTGGCCCAGCATTGTACTAACATTGGGTGAATTTCTAATGTTTTCAGGTCAATTTCCAGACCAGATAGTCAGCTATATAGAAATGTTAGAGTGCCACCATTCAATCTCAAGGGGGGGGGGGGGGGGGCTGAAGTATTTGGACAAATTCGAAATGATTTATTTCAACCTGCGCTGAAATTTTCAAATTGTATTACATGTTTATATACTAAAGGAATGAAATACATTATTTATTTTAAACAGAGTCCGCCCGAAATAGTTTATTTTAAAAATACTCCTGCCCCCCCCCCTGGAGATTGCATGGTGGCCCCCTTAGATTGGTGGCATTGATCATTCTAGCCATCATAATCACATGATGACCATAGTCTGATGAGTAATCATCATCTCATGCATTGTTATTATCTTAATAGCGAAATGCTTACCAGTTTTCGAAATATAGTTTTTCTCTGCACAACACAATAAAGTTTATAACGCATCTGTGCTTGACAAGTTAAATTTTTATGCTATATATCTAGTGAATGTTTACACTATAATTAACTAAAACACTATTAAATATTAAATACAAAGATTTCTGCATTGAGTGTATACAGGGCCGTAGACAGAGAAACAGACCCGAGCGAAAATTTACGAAAAGCCAAAAATTCTCAAATTTGATAAAGTTAAAAGATACAACTGTACATAAGGGCAGGGATAGAGTTGACTTATTTTCCTAACTATGGAATCCAGGTCTAGCTAGGGCGTGGGGCTAACTCGTCTAGATATTACATATAAACATAATGTATTTTCTAAGCTATGATAGTCATTTGCATTCAATGTGAGGTGTGACTTGCTATATATTATCACATCCCAGTGATTCAGACTTAACAAAAAACTTTACTATTTTCTTAACACTTAATTATTTTCTTAGATATGATAAAACTTAATTATTTTCTTAGCTATGATAAAACTTCATTATTTTCCTAGCCATGATAAAACTTCATTATTTTCGTAGCTATGATAAAACTTCATTGTTTTCTTAGCTATGATAAAACTTCATTATTTTCGTAGCTATGGTGAAACTTCATTGTTTTCTTAGCTATGAAAAATATTCATTATTTTCTTGCTATGATAAAACTATATTATTTTCCTATGATAAAACTGCATTATCGTCTTAGGGTCTTGTCAAGTTAAAAAAAATTGTATTTGCCAAGAAAAAAAACACAAAAAAAACACACACACAAAAATCCGAGTTGGGCTTGACCCACCGACCCACTACCGAGTTTTTCTCGGATTTTTAATTTTTTTTTAACTTGACAAACCAGCAAACACAAAATATTTTTTATAACATTTGTACAACGTCGGCCCAACGTCTTCAACTTTGATCCTACATTGTAAAATTTTTATACAGATGGTTTGTGTTTACCTGTTTACTGGGAAGAACATTTAACCCTTTGAAGCCTGAATTTACCATTGTCATCTTCATCCACTACAAGCCAATTCTCGACTTGTACTGGATGGAGATGATTTTAAGTGGTTTAAAAATTAAAGAAAATTACCACCTATTGGTAAACCAGTTTCTTGGAAATTTTCGTTCTAAAACCCTTGGTTGTAGGAAAATTAAGTCTGTTCTCAAGGATGTAAAATGATGATTTAATGCATCGTGAGGGCTCAAAGGGTTAAATATGATAAATGTGAAGTATGTTCCTTACCTAAAAACTTCAATATCTTTTCCTAGCTATGATAAATATGAAGTATTGTTCTTACCTATGATAAAACTTCATTATATTTTCTTAGCTATGATAAATATGAAGTATTGTTCTTACCTATGATGAAACTTCATTATATTTTCTTAGCTATGATAAATGTGAAGTATTGTTCTTACCTATGATGTCTGGATCCAGGTAGAGTCCTCCGTCACAGAACATGCGTGGGTTATAGGAGGCCTGGATCATCTCCCGCGTTTCCCTCTCCTCCCTCTCCCTCTCTGCGGAGGCTCTCTCAGGACTCTGTAACCCATAGCTACTGGCGATCTGCTGGAACTCCGTCTGTGACTTAGGCAGCTTGTCAGGACTGTGGAGGCCAAAGCTCTGAGGTCGCTCTGCAACATCAGGAGGCAGGGGGTGCGGTGAGCAGGGTGTAACCATGGTAACACCGGAAGGCAGGGGGTGCGGTGAGCAGGGTGTAACCATGGTAACACCAGAAGGCAGGGGGTGCGGTGAGCAGGGTGCAACTGTGGGGGTGTAAGGGGTGGGTATATGTGGCTCTGAGGCGTAAGGGGTGGTTACTGGGGATGTGGGGCTGGGTAATAATGGGGGTGAGGGGCAATAAGGGGTGGATAGTGGGGGTATGGCAATGTAAGGGGTGGATAGTGGGGGAGTGGCATTGTAAGGGAGAGATGATGGGGTATAAGGGGATAGTCGGGGCGGTGGACTATGTGGGGTGATTTCGGGGGATAAGGAACAGTTCATTACAGAAGACGAAGGGATGTTTGATACTGGGGTGTCATGGTGACGAGGGGTGGATACAGAGGGTTGATCTAATTGGCTGTCTGTTCGTGACGCCACATGGCATCCCTCTTCCGGATCGAAGTGAGGGATTTCTACCATCAACTCTGTGAAGGGGCTAAAATGTGTATCTAGGAGCGCATCTGAAGGAGCTTGGTTCGATTCCAAAATGGGGCTAAAGTGTGTGTCCGGAAGCGGGTCTGTATGCAGAAGCGGGTCTGGCGGTGCTTGGTTCGATTCCGAAATGGGGCTAAAGTGTGTATTTAGAAGCGGCACTGGAGGAGCTTCTAGTGATGAGAAAGTCATTGAAGTGGAGTAAGTGTCCACCAGTGTGGGCAGATCAGCCACAGGGGGTGGTGATGGTACGCGAAATGTCTCTTCACAATTCTCCTCCTCCATATTCTCAAGTATGTCATTACCGTTACTCTCCAATATGTCATTGCCGTTACCCTCAAGTATGTCGGACAAGTCCAGTGTGTCATTACCGTTACCCTGTAGTATGTCATCACCGTTACCTTCCAGTATGTCAGAGAGGGACATCTGAGAGCTGTCCATTGTGTCATCAAGGCTGGTGTCGTACTCCACACGCCTAGCAGGGTTCGAGTCCGCTTGCCAGGGTTCCGCCTGAGGGCTCCAGTCCCCCAGATGTATCCCTTGCCATTCCTGGTTGGGTGTAGCCTCACCCAGCGCTAGATGTCTCTCCGCGAGCCACTCGTTAGGTGACCCTGCATCACATAGTGGTTGTAGGTCTGGACTAGGGCTACATTCCTCTGAGGGCACTCCACGGAGTGGCCGCCATTTTGAATTGGTGAATTTCTCTTCCAGTGACTTTCCTCTGACTAGCGGCCATTTTGTATTGGTGTTCTCTTCCACCCCCCTTATCCGTGGCCAGTTATTGCTGCTATTATCGTCTACTCCCCTTATCCGTGGCCAGTCATTACCGCTATTATCGTCCACTCCCCTTATCCGTGGCCAGTCACTCCTATTATCGTCCACTCCCTTGACCACTGCCCAGTCCTTACATGATGTGATCGCACACAGCTGTTGTAGTTCCTCACATAATGTGGCATGTGCAGCCAGTATAGTCTCTACCTCGGTGGCGGCCTGCAGTAAGGTGGTCTCTGGTGGGGGGCGTACACCCTGGGGGTCCATACCGGGGCGCGTGGCGTACGTCAGGGTCAGGGTGTGAGTGTGTGAGATGTCCAGTAGGTGGCAGTGACCACTGGTGAGATGTCTGCCGTCCCAGGCCCACTGTGACTCCGCGGACAGGAGGGAGGCCATGCCGGCAAGACTAGGCGACCCGGGGGTAGTCAGCGTGCCCAGGCCTGGCGACCCCGGGGTACATACAGTACCAGTAGATGCCATGCCGGCCCGGCCTGTAGAGCCGGGGGTATATACACCAACTGTGGTACCTCCAGTCACAGGCACACACGGGCCTACGGTACCCACGGGAGCCACTGCACCCCCAGGTACCGGTACACAAGCGCTCATGGTACCCCCAGGAGCAGCATCAGCTCCAGGTGCTGTACAACACACGGTACTCTTTACCACCTGTCTTCCAGATGGTGTAACACAGAAGGTACCGGGTCCAGACCAGGTCTCCCCGTCCTCCAGGTGCTGTCACACACACGGTACCCGGTCCAGACGTCACCACAGATGGTACCGGGTACAGACAACGTCCCCTGTTCTCTAGGTGCTGTCCCACACACGGTACGCGACCCAGACTTCACCACATATGGTACCGGCTCCAGACCAGGTCCCAGGTGCTGTCCCACACACGGTACCCGGCCCAGACTTCACAAGACACTGCACGTCAAATGAAGATAGAGTTGTGGAGAATGTCCGACTTGTTGCATGATCAGTAGAGCGTGACATGTACCCCCAGGTCACCAGTAGAGCGTTACCATGGTTACCTGTACCCGGGGTCACAGCAGGCACTTACTGGTGACATTCCTCACCCCAGTACCCCGCCTCGTGTGAATGTGGCACATACATCCTAGCTAGTCTCCTCTCTGTCAGTACCCGGCATATACTGCTGACTGACGCCCCGCGCTCTGACAACTACAGCTATAACCAGTCTAGTCAAGTACTCAGCAGTAAGCGGTACATGTAGTACCCCCCCCCCCCCTAGATCACCATCTAGTACCCCCCCCCCCCTCACAGAGAAGAGGGGTAGGGGCGGATCACAATCCAGGAAGAGATGGACTCCGGCTCCCACGACCCCCTAGAAAGCAATGAAAGTCCACAGCCCACAGCACCAGCCAAACACTCGCCCAACGCTGGCTCAACGTTAGAAACGTTAAGCCAGCGTTGGGCAAGCGTTGGCATTCAGTATAGTGCGTTGTAAGCCCATAGCGGCACTACATCCACCCGGAACCTGAATACCAGTTGTACGTGCCACTGTAACGGGTCTCACATACCCCGGGGGAGGAGCCAAGATGGGGGTAGTCAGGGCAACCTGGGTGCTGGGATGGCAGTAGCGTTAACCCATATACCATAGGGTAGCTGAAGGACGTAGTGATAATCCCCCGGTGATCAGCCAACTATATATGATGTAGGTTAGCCGACTGAATGAATGAATGATTGAATGAATAAATGAATGAATGAATGAATGAATGAATGAATGAATGAATGAATGAATATATGAATGAATGAATGAATGAATATATGGATGAATGAATGGATGAATGAATGAATGAATGAATGAATGAATGAATGAATGAATGAATGAATGAATGAATATATGGATGAATGAATGAATGAATGAATGAATGAATGAATGAATGAATGAATGAATGAATGAATAGTTGAATGAATGAATGAATGAATGAATGAATGAATGAATGAATGAATGAATGAATGAATGAAGGAATAAATAAATAAATGAATGAATGAATGAATGAATGCATGAATGAATGAATGAATGAATGAATAAATGAATGAATGAATGAATGAATGAATGAATGGAATAGTGAAGGGATGAATAAATGAATGGATACATGAATGGGATAGTGAACAGGTGAAGGGATGAATGAGCGACTGAGTAAATGAACGAGCTAATGAATCAACTAGATATATTAGACTAATACTTGCATGGCATTTGCATGATATCCACTTTCCACATTTTTATTGCCAATGCAGAAACAACGAGGATATGTATTCGAAGTGCCGCGGCGGCTATCTTGTTTCGAACTCGACCCTCGGAGAATGTTCAGATATTTTTTTGTGAAGATCGGATGGATATTGGCGACTGTCGAGCGTTTACGTCTTCGAATTGCTGAATAGTAATAATACTAATAATAATAACAACAACAATATACAGCACGAAAATAAAAAGGCTCCACCACATAGTGGGTGGTTACTGAGTAAATAAATGTCCCGAGGTATCAGGCCACCTTTGCGCAGACATAGGCTAAACTGAACCAGGAGAATCTCAGCTGCTGATATGACATATGACATCCAATGCATAATGTATGATGTATATCATCAGTAGTCGCCGGTATGAAATAAACAACCTATGTTATGAAGTATGGAAGCAAAATCCGTGGCATCAAGGAATCTCAAAGAATCAAAAGATATACATTGACCTTCAAACAATATATTGATCATTTTCCTAAATGGAGCCTAAACACACAATATTTCATCATACGAAGTCAATATAAGCTCATATAATGAATCATCGAAACGACTTGGGCCAAGCAGCCCATTTTTTCACAGAAGTAGGGCAAGTTTACAGAGTATTTCTTTGCAAAATAAACCAAAAGTCTCATGTAACAGCCCTGACTTGATGACTTTGTCCTCAGTAGCACGAAGGAAATCTACAGTCCACTGCTATCCACGTGTGGGTTAATCTCATTATATAGTATTATATTATCGCACTCTGTACAGTGATTTTCACTATGATACCTATATCGGTATCAGCCCATATCACACTGTAGCTGTAGTTTGTACTGCAATGTATGACAGTTATCTCATATGTGACTTGATCGTGTTTGAAAATACAAACGTTGTTCATTTTGCGTGCGATATGGGAAAATATAGCACTCGTCCAATGAATATGGGAAAATACAGCACACGTCCAATAAATTTCATTGAACGAGTGCTGTATTTTCCCATATTGCACTGAAATGAAAAGCCTTTTGCATATCATATCACTTTGTCCTTGGTAACATCAAGGATATGTACACTCCACTGATAACCACTTGTGGTTAATCCAATTATATAGTATATGCCATTACACTTTCTGACCTTGTGAGTTGGGGTGGGGGTGACCCTGGAATAGGAGTAGTCCCAGCTGTGAGTTAGGCCTGTACTAAATGTTCTCTCTGACACTGGATCAGTAGCCTGGTCCCTGGTCAACAGCTAATAGGCTCTGGGGTTCATCCCACTAAGAAAAATCTTAACTTTCTCTTATTTGCATTAGAAAAGTTAAGATTTATCTTAACTTTTCTAATGCAAATAAGAGAAAGTTAAGATAATCCTAATTTAAGGATTCTTAGTGGGAAGGGCCCATGATCTCAACTTTTCTAATGCAAATAAGAGAAAGTTAAGATGATCTTAATTTTAAGATGTTTAGTGGGATGGGTCCCATGGTCCATCCGAATCTAAACCTCGTGGCAAATTAAAATAGCCCACTTTTAACAAAATGTAATACATGAAATAAAATATCATTTTTATTTGATAGATAGTAGTTTTCTCAACTACAGTAACATGTGGTCATCTATTCATGTCATACTGGTAATGTGACTGTATCGTAAACACCCAATAGATACGCGGCATCGAACTCGTGGAGGCTGAAAGCCGGGACAGCGACGGAGACTTGACCCATAACATTCATTACTCAGCAAACACCAGACTTTGGACCGAGGTTGTTCCAATGTTGGGCAAGTGTTGCAGACGTTGGGCTAACATTTTCACATTTTCATTTTCACATTTTCACACTTGCTGTAGTTTGAGCTGTAATTTATATCAGTTATATACATGTCTTAGTTAGCTCTTTATGCTTCATTTGAATACATCTGTTATGGGTCTACGGCCATTACAAAATATTATAGCCTACTCTATCAGTGAGGGGATTGTCTATAGATGTCATATTCTGACGTCGCTAAAGTCGGTCCCCACGCTGACAGGGTAAACACAACATTGGACCACCGTCTCATGGTTGTTGGAGCAACGTTAGGACAAGCTTTTTGAAGGAGTTAAGAAACCGTTTTAATTATATAAGATTTTGTAAATTTTAAATCGCAATAGCTTGCCTATTAAGCATTTTTATTTGTTTTGGCTCAAAATTCGGGTTTACTTAAAAAAAGACTTAACATCTGAACATGCTGCAACGGGAGTACGTTGAAAACGTTTAAACAGGGGTTCGAATCCTACTCTTTCCTATTTGTCGTGATGGCGATCACGTTAATGACGGTTTCGCGTTATTGCCTTACTGTGCACAGTTTAAACAGGGATTCGAATCCTACTGTGCACAGTGTGACGATACCAATTTGACGACAGCAAAAGTAAAGGACACATAATATTGTTTTTCTGTTTGTACCCGAGATGACCTCATAAGAAAGCATACAAAGAACAGAGGAAATAGTTTATCAGTAAAATGACATTTGGCTGAGGTTTGAGCATATGTAGCCAGGAATGTAATGTGGATGATTGCCCTTGACTTCCTGGCCTGGCCGTGTTTGTATTAATGATTATAACAGGGACAAATGACGACTGGCAAGAGGGGTGCATAATGAACGGAAGCCAGATTCATATCCACTCAATCTTAACCCTTACAGCGCGGGGATCGACTTTAGACGTCAGAATCTGACGTCTGTAGATGTCAGATTCTTCACCATAATTTTAAATAATAAACTTCTGATCTGATCAAATCTAAATTATTTTAACTCACTTGAACTTGTGGATTTAGAATTGTAATTTACTCATGTCTTTCTGAATTATGCGGGGATCGACTTTAGACGTCAGAATCTGACGTCTACAGACGTCAGATTCTGACGGCTAAAGGCGATCCCCGCACTGTAAAAGTAAACATATTTATAATGGCCGTAGACCCATAACATAGGTATTCAAAAGATTGGGAAAGAGCTAACTAAGACATTTATGATAATTTCAAATTGAAAAAAACCCTTTGGTTGCGATGTTTTTTTTTACAAATTGATAATATTGAGCGCTTGAAGGGTTAAGGCTCTGGGTGCTAAGCACGACATTATCATTTTCTTAACAATTTATTGCGGGGACCGACTTTAGACGTCAGAGTCATTTATGTGATCATATACCACCATAACATAGGTATTTAAATGAAGCAGAAAGAGCTAACTAAGACTTTTATGACATATATTTTCGACCATTCGGCAAGTAAAATAATTTTTGTTTTACGGTAATGGTGAAATGAGACCGGTCTCTTTGATATTGTATCACATGCCAAATGGTATAAGTTGGAAAATACACAACAACATTCCACTAAATTTTCAGGGATGTTAGGGGAAGGTGAAAATATTATCCGTGAGAAATTTAAGAAAAAAATCTTGAGCAGAAGACGAAAAAATGAAAAAAGGCTACTCCTAGGATAGGTGAAACAGACTGTAGTGTGATTCCACCCATACATTCAACCACACTGGCGAAAGACATGATTAAATTACTATTTTATATCCACAAGTTTAAGTGATTTAAAATAATTTAGATCTTTAGTCAGGGCCCATTTTTCAAAAAGAGGCATTCCTAAAGTTTGTAAGGCATTTCTTAGTAGAATTTGTCATGTAGTTGTTTTCACACAATTCGTATATGCTGATTCCAGATCTGCCCCATGCCAAGCTCTATTTTTAGTTTTTCACCCTCAAAATTGCAAAACAAAATGGCCGCCAAAATAGCAGATAAAGTCTCAATTATCATGATTATATATCACGTCTGGGTGCACAGAGGACACACAAACTTGACTTTTGTGTTAAAAATAACATCTTTGTTTTGAGGAATTTCATGTTCTAAGACCTGGTCGACTATCATGCAAAAAGTCCAAGATGGCCGCCAATAATACAGAAAGTATCATAACGTTTTTCCAAGTCATAGAAAATTGTTTTTGATGGCTAAATATAGGTTTTTAATACCAGTAAATCTAGTAAAATACAGTAATAACCTCTAACTTTTATATTACATGTAGTTTCGATAGAAAATCCAAGATGGCCGCCATTTTACAACAAGTACTATAACCATTTTTCTTAATGTCGTTGTTTTCTGATACAAAAAAATCACACAGCATCAAAAAACTCAACTTCCATGTTACATGTAGTCACGGGAAATGCAAAAAAATATGATTATTTAAAAACAACACATTAACCATGAAGAAATTGCACAAAAACAGCATGTGTTACTTTCATCACTGTAGCTACATAGGCTTGCCCTGTATATCTGAGATTTGCATGAATGCCATCATCTTGCATAATAATAATGCTAGAACAGTCACCCTCATCAATGTATTGATCATATATTTGTGCAGCTTCGGAATTGATGTAGCGACTCCTTGATAGGACGCCATTGGCTACTTCCTCGTGGTCCTAATTCACACTTAATCAAACTAAATGTGATAGTTCTTCAGGTTTAGCAGGGAACATTTACAGGAGAACTAGTTGCAGTTGTCCATCAATGAAGCTCCAACCACAATCTCATATATTTTTATAATATTGTTATCTGGCCAGTGCTGTATTTATTGCTAAACAGGCCTAAAATACAACGGAAACAGTATCCATTTAAATGTTTTTCTTTTAAAAATGATGTGCTGGTGTTGTGGAAGCCATTTAGATGGTTGAATGGTACGATAATTATCACCAGTTCTAGGTTTACACAGCTAGGCATTGCTATGATGAGAACGTTTCGAAAGCAGAATGAACAAGTTTACATCAGCTCAACGACTACCACATTGTCAGTATCTGTCAGTTTGATTGCCGTAATACCATTTAACGTCCCATCATGTACCTCAGTATTTTTAACACTTAAATACCAGTGTTCATTGAATAGTTGAATGGCATTGTTCTTTACCAAAAGTGGTGAGTTTGAACATTGAACTGAAACTGTATTGCCCGCCTCCCTGATTCTGTACTTTATCTGTCATATATATATTCATCTGAGATAATAACATCGCAGTGTGCATGGAAATGTTTTTGATGTAGGATACATATGTGTCTTGCATAGATTATTAGATGATCAATGTTTATTACAAAAGAATATAATATATAAGTAATAAATACTCTGTATGAATGATAATCAACCCTTTCAAGCCTGAGTTTACCATTCTTATCTTAATCCACTACAAGCCGTGAATTGTTGTCGCAATTCTCGACTTGTAGTGGATGAAGGTGATTTGAAGTTGGTGAGAAAATAAAGAAAATTACCATGTATTGGTAAACCAGTTTCATGGAATTTTTAAGTCTAAAACCCCTAGTTGTCATGGTTGTAGGAAAATTAAGTCCATTTTCAGGGATGTAAAATGATGTTTTAATGCATCGTTAGGGCCTAAATGGTTAATCTACTATGTCTGGAGGAGACATATAGTTATTAGGGACTTAAATATCTTCACGTCCATCATATGATTTCATCACTTTTGGTAAGATGTATTGTCTTTAATATTGACACCTCTTCCTGCAAAATAGAGTGGTCGCTCCCATACCACTTCAAGACACAACTGAACCTGTTGTGTTATTGTATATTATGTGAGAGTGAGAGCTTATATCTGATTAGAAGCATGCATGACCAGAACCTACTCACTCCTCATAAATTCTACCATATCACGACCACATTTAGAAAGTTACTGTATTTTATGTTATTCTTCATAAAAACATCCTGATCGTGCTACGAACGGTATTATTGCCCTAATTATCACATATTCTGCATCAAATCTTATTGCAATAGTGTACCCAATAATCTTTGGTGACTTGTTCATGACACTCTATAGCATTTAGTTGCCAAGACTAGGTTAGTTACTAACATCTTCTGAAGATGGTGTATGTTCATACTATATTTATAAAATAAATTCATCGTCAGTATTTTCAACATTACCCTAGTGTGTCCTCAACCATCAATCTTATATGCCCAAAACATATATAAGTCAACTTCTGCACCAAATTACAGATTTCCGATATGGTGTAACTGTATTTTATCATAGTTATAGACGGTGATATCATATAGATACAGACGGTGATATCTCATTCAAGTTAGGGGTGTAGAAATATGTGTAGCCTACATTACGGTTTTGTTTGGATCTCTGAGCCGATGGTTGGGACTTTATTTGCTCAATTATGTCTGAAAACTGTCTTATCAGCGCATTACCATGCTTTTGTACGGTATTTATTCTGATTAAAAATATAAAAAATATTATGATACTATTATCATGATTATGTAAATTGTCAATCCGATTGAGAAACATAATTTTCATGTGATGTGCACGTTTTAACCAGCACAATATACCTAGTCACTAGAATCATAAATTGTTAAACTTAAACGACTTCTTGTCCCAATAGGAATAAAACATGTATGTGTGTCATTATTGCCATGGTTATGCAGACCACCTTGATGGATTAACTTCATGTTTTGCTTAACCCTAGTACAGGGCTTGGGCAGGAGGGTGCCACCCGTGGCCAACACACATTTAAATTATTGCTTTCTTCCTTACGGTACTGTAAAAACACGATGCAGGTGGATATCATATGGGCCACATACCAATAGGCCTAGAACGGATATATGGTGAGCGACAGGTTATCTATTGCCTGACAGTGTTCAACAATCATAAAATATTTTTGTTAATAGTTGGCTTCTAAATGTGAAATAATGACTTTATTAAATAAATCATAATTATTACACTGGACTACGATGTGTCGTTTTCCTGGCGCAACATTTGTTTTTCCCCCCATAACTTTGTGAAATATTGATAATAGATCTTAACACGGCTCTGAATTGGTTTCCCGGGTGTGAGAAACCTATATGTAGACACCAAAAACACATCTCTACGTTATTTGGAAGCAAAGTTATGGCACATTGCCTTGCAGCGGCGGCCATTTTGGATTTTGCCCTATAGCGGCAAACGCACAAGGTGAAATTCAGGGGACTTCAAGTATGTTGTTCATGTAGGTTTTAATACACCGAAATAATGTTTTTATGTTCATTGTAAGCCAAGCCGTGATGTAAAGTTGTGACATTTTCACTAATTTTGGCGGCCATTTTGCTTTTGAATTTTGAGTAGGAAAAACACAAAATATAGCTTGGCATGGGGCAGATTTGGAATCAGCGTTCCCAAATTGTGTAATAAGAACGGCATGTCAAATTCTACTAAAAAATGCCTTACAAAGTCAGAAATTTCGAAAATGGGCCCTGACTACTTATCAAATCGGAGGTTTATTAACCCTTTCAAGCCTGACTTTAAAATGTCATCTTCATCCACTACAAGCCGCGAATTGCTGTCACAATTCTCGGCTTGTAGTGGATAAAGATGACTGGAAGTAGGTGATAAATTTAAGAAAATTACTTGTATTCGTAGAATAGTTTTATGGAAATTTATCTTCTGAAAACCTTGGTTGTAAGAGAATCAAGTCTGTTTTCAATGATGTAAAATGATGCTTTATTGCATCGTGAGGGTCTAAAGGGTTAAAATAGTGCTGATAGAAGACATAACACAGAACAAACTAATGTGAGTTTTTCGTTTATAGTATCAAATTCAAAATAATGTAATATAACGTGAGATATTAGGCTACAGAGAGTGCATGCACAATTTGTAGCGAGGTATGCACACAGTTTAGCAAGTAACTAGCTAGCAGACACGAGGCACTGACCCAACGTTGGATTACTGTTGGCCCACCGTCTACGGCACAACATGGCACAACATTAAACAAACGTTGGACCAACGTCTCATGTTTGCTGGGTAAAACGAGGCAGCCACCTTGCACATTATGCAAATGCAAATAGCAGTAACTGCTCACTTTACAAGTAAGCAGTTACTGCTGTTTGTATTGAGCTGCAGAATTCTCTTCTGCCATCGAGTACTGGCATACTGACCGCCGCGCAAAGACAAACAGCAGTAACTGCTCACTTTACAAGTGAGCAGTTACTGCTGTTTGTATTGAGCTGCAGAATTCTCTTCTGCCATCGAGTACTGGCACACTGACCGCCGCGCAAAGACAAACAGCAGTAACTGCTTACTTTACAAGTAAGCAGTTACTGCTGTTTGCCTTTACACAATATTGTACAGGTGTGTTATGTCAGGCTGGCCAGGTATGGGGAGTCGGGGGGGGGGGGGGGAAGGTACGGGGGGGGGGACACAGAGCTAGGCTATCACCAAAAGATTAGACGTTCACCCAATGTTGGTCCAGCGTTGTAGGCAGTTGGCCAACATTAAATCACCATTGGTTCAACGTCTTGAGTTTCCTGGCTGACGAGCCAGAGGCTGAACGGATCCACATTCTTAACATTTAAAGCCCTATGTCTCCATATCTGAGAATTAACTCTTTAACCGCCAAATTATTCAATTTGAATTTTCACCCACTTGAAGTTGTGTCTCGCTGACGCGATCCACAACTTCAAGTGAGTGAAAATTATTCAGATTTGAAAAAGTGAAGGTCAACTGTTTTCAAATCTTGTTGGTTGATGTCACATTATTTCTTTACCATATTTAAAATGTGGTACTTAATGTGCTAATAAAAAATAAGAACCCGAATATATGCGTCACCGGCGGTTAAAGGGTTAACCCTTACAAGGCTGAAATATGTTTGTATAAACCATAGAGATCAAAGGTTTTTTCATTTTGAAATCATCATAAATGTCTTAGTTAGCTCTTTCTTCTTCATTTGAATACCTGTGTTATGGGTCTACGGCCATTATGCATATATATAATTATTTCAGTGCGGGGACCGTCTTTAGACGTCAGATTCTGACGTCTAAAGACGGTCCCCGCGCTGAAAGGGTTAACATAAAATGATACATCCCATGGTATAGCTGGCTATGATGGCAAATGATCTAATCGTTTGTGATAGATCCTCAGTTAATAATATGCGTTGTAAGGGGTCAACCTTTCAGGTTCTGTACGGTAAAATGTTGAATTAATAAATATGGTATAATCACAAAAATGACAGACAATTGTCCGTTATTTTATTTTATGTTTACATGTCACAAAATTTATAATCTGCTATGTACATTTAAAAATAGCATGTGCACAAAAACAATGCTATTTTAAACACTGGATAAGACGTTGTCTTACATGATAAGTATGCCTACACCTATAACCAGTGAACAGTTTTTTTTATTATACTGTCAAATATTATTTTATTATATAATTTTAATTCACTAATAGGCCTATATGGTTGACAGGCCATGCAGAGGTCGTTTCGACCTGTTCCCGTCAACCAAAGTTATTAACATGTTCGAAAAAAATACTCAATTAATAATAAAGATGTTGTACCATTGTTGCATGTTTTAGCTGGAAGTCAAATAAACAAATAAACAAAATAAGTTTATTATGAATGTTGACTTTATCATGTTTATACTTGGATATTTGATAAAACCAGGTATGTGTGTGGAGAATGAGCTGTACTTGTGTGTATAGAGGGTGACGGGTGTTTAGAGCACGAAAACCAACAGAAGTCACGCAATGCTAACAAATCTCACCAGTAAATGAGATGAAATAAATGGGGTTTTATGCCACCTTCGTGCACATATAGGCTAAATTGGGCCATGAGAACCTTCTGAGGATGGTGAGATGAAACTGCCCTCCAGAAACAGGATTCGAAATTCGAGCCCTTGCGGTCTGAGGCCGAGCACGCTACCTCCCGATCACGGAGTTTCAACACACCATTGAATCTCTCGAGTAGAAATATTAGTGTCGGGAGCAAATTGAGCACAACAGAGATGATTAGAAGCTTACACGGCTGGCTGGCCAGCAGGGTCAACTGGCGTGACAGGTCATACATAACCACTGAGTAGCCCTGCACAGCCCATACCGCGTCGGTATGGGTCGTGGGTCACCAGAGCTACTAAACGTGATACGTCAATTATACATGAATACTGAGTAGCCCTGGACAGCCCACACCGCCACGGTATGAGTCGTGGGTCATCAGGGACACTAAACGTGATACGTCAGTTATACATGAACACTGAGTAGCCCTGGACAGCCCATACCGCCACGGTATGGGTCGTGGGTCATCAGGGTCACTAAACGTGATACGTTAGTTATACATGAACACTGAGTAGCCCTGGACAGCCCACACCGCCATGGTATGGGGCGTGAGTCACCAGAGTCACTAAACGTGATACGTCAGTTATACATGAATATGCTGAGTAGCCCTGGACAGCCCATACCGCCATGGTATGGGTCGTGGGTCACCAGAGTCACTAAACGTGATACGTCAGTCATACATAAACACTGAGTAGCCCTGGACAGCCCATACCGCCATGGTATGAGTCGTGGATCATCAGGGTCACCAAACGTGATACGTCTGTTATACATGAATACTGGGTAGCCCTGGACAGCCCATACCGCCATGGTATGAGTCGTGGATCATCAGGGTCACCAAACGTGATACGTCTGTTATACATGAATACTGAGTAGCGCTGGACAGCCCATACCGCTATGGTATGGGTTGTGGAGTAAATACCGCCTGTTAAATATATCTAGTCAGTAAAGGGTTGACTAAATAGCTCTAGCCAGTAATTGGTTGATTAAGCCTTACACTGCTGCATACAGTTTGCAGCATGTGTGGTTGCCCACTAAGTAATATCTGGCATGTTTTTTCTTCAAAAAAAACCATGTCATGAATAACTGATACTCAAAGCCATTACAAAAGCAGTCAGTTAGCCATCTAGAAAACGCAAAAAGAAAGACACCACAAAACAAAATTTAAAAATTTTTTTTTTTTTTTTTTTTTTAGAAATTAAAGTCCAAGGGTTAATTAGCTCCAGTCGGAAATGGTTGATTAAATAACTGTAGTCAGTAAAGGGTTGCTTGCATGCACGCAGGGGAACGGAATTTACATTAAGAATGAGAAAAATGCAGTGTGAGTAATTTGTGTGCGTGCGGCGGGGTCTGGTTCAGACAGCGTGTAATGGGTACGTCATCAACTGTACTACGTAGGCCCTGTCCCTTGAAATGCCGAAATATTTTTGCATCAACTTTGTTATTTTCAATTTGAAATCATCATAAATGTCTTAGTTAGCTCTTTCCGATTCATTTGAATACCTATGTTATGGGTCTACTGCCATTAGAAATATGTTTACTCTTTCAGTGTAGGGATCGATTTTAGACGTTAGAAACTGACGTCTAAACACGTCAGCTTCTGACATCTAAAGTCGGTCCCCGCGCTGTTAGGGTTAAGTATAGACTAAGACGCACGTGTAAGTATACATACTAGTACGCTAGATCAAGGAAAATAGAATGAGATTCTATTTTCTTTAGTTAGATAAGATACCACCTGACCCTGTTTACCTTTGGTGTGCAGTAGTATTATTGGAATCACGTTTTCTACTATGAATAATAAGAAAATGGTATTTACATGACTTCACCACGTTGATCATGTTGGTACTCAAAGTGTTAACCCTTAAAGCGCTGAAGTGTTTTATGTAAACCATGGCGACGAAAGGGTTTTTCCGATTTCAATCCACCATAAATGTCTTAGTTAGCTCGTTCCGATTCATTTGAATACCTATGTTATGGGTCTACGGCCATTAGAAATATTTTAATTCTTGGGATCGACTTCAGACGTCAGAATCTGTAAGTAATAATGTGTTAAGTATAGCCTTTGTAAAGATGGTAAGTATACATACGTTGGATAAGGTCACACCTGACCAATGTATAATTAACAACCCTCACTGTCTCTAGTGATCACTAATTTTGTATGATAGATTGCCAATTCTCTAAAATGGGATAAATTACCTAGTCCAAAACCGTACCGAATTGTGAAGAATACGCATTCAAACTAACTAAAACCCTGAACATGTTGAATGGCTGGGATCTTAAAAAACAGGACTAAGTGTCGATATATTGCTCACTGCCACATTTGACTGTTTTGCCTTACATTTTTTCATGACATTATTAATTTCATTTCCATACAGTAATGCATGCCAAGAAGGTCAACCTCCGATAAGACTCATTTATCGGATATTATGGAGCCTTTTGGCGAGCTGGAGAGTCAGAGAGCCGGCAGCATGTGATTCATATGATACGGATGGAGGAAGTAACATTAGAAATAGTAGTGTTAATATGAGGTAAAGGTCACATCATGTAGAGATGCTGTGGTAACATGGCAACCACCTCAGCAGCTCATCTTACAGATAACTGCTTCATCATAGGTCAATATCCATCAGCTTATCCCGTAACCCTTGCAACGCTCAGCGACTATACTCGTTTTTTAACGGTTTTATTAGCAGGTTAAATTACTGGGAATAAAACGAGTAATTTTCCACTTGAAATTGTGTGTCCCTATCTGCACAGTGGTCCAACGTTGGGTACACATCTAGTGTTTGTTGGGATTCATAAAAGGTGTCATCGGAATTGAAACAGAAACAGCACTCAACATATCTTCTTAGCATTATGAAAATGATACAGTGCTTGAAATTGTGTATGATAAATAAAAGTTCAAAAGTTCGTCAATAATGGCAAACATCCTATTGATCTAAGCGGTAGCCAATGATGGTTATGTTATGTTACCCAGCATTACACATTACGTTGACAATTATTATGTTGGTTTAATGTTGGGCCAACGTCTGCGACGCTGCCCCAACATTAAACCAACACTGGATGAACATATCGTGTTTGCAGGGTTATTGTTATCTTAAGTGAGACAGTACGATACACCTTAGTTGTATAAACCTATAATGTGAGGTCAGACACCAGCACGTCTAGTACGATGGACCTTAGTAGCATATACATTTAGACGCCCCATGTTTATTTATTATGGTTGAAGGTAATCGGCGAAGCATCCTGTCTTGTTCATAGCTCCTGCCAGCAAAGTCAACACAGATGTGACGGTCTAGCCAGCCGGCCAGGTGGATAAATGGACAGACAGTCAGTCAGTTAGTCGGCCAGCCAGCCAGTCAGCCGGTCTGTCAGTCAGTCAGTCACTCATTCAGCTTATCAGACAGGCGATCAGCCAGCCAGCCAGCCAGCCAGCCAGCCAGCCAGCCAGCCAGCCAGCCAGCCAGCCAGCCAGTTAGTCAATCTGTCAGTCAGTCACTCAGTCAGTTTGTCAGACAGGCGGTGAGTCAGTCAGCCAGTCAGCCAGCCAATCAAGCAGTCAGTCAGCAAGTCTGCCAGCCAGCCAGCCAGCCCACCTGCCAGCTGGTTAGCCAGTCAGCTAGCCAGCCAGCCAGTCCACCAGCCAGCTAGTCAACCAGCCAGCCAGCCAATCAGCTAGTCAGTAAGTCAGCCAGTCAGCTAGTCAGCCAGTCAGCCAACCAGCCAGCCTTTCAGCCCACCAGCCAACTAGTCAACCAGCCAGCCAGTCAGTCAGTCAGCCAGCCAGCCAGCCAGTGAGCCAGCCAACTAGCCAGCCAGCCAGTCAGCCAGCCAACTAGCTAGCCAGTCAGTCAGGTGTACTGACTTGTTATTCCAGGTGTATTCGTTATTTAGCACCAGGTGTCAGCCACTGTAACAGTTGGCAAGCAATGAGTGAGTGCTGTAGTTTTTATGTGGTATTTTTCACTCCAGGTATAAACTTGTACATGTACAAGTTTATGTATGTACATGTACATGTGGCCGGCCCCGATGGCTCATTCGTATCGACTGGGGCTTGTAACCTGGCGGTACCAGGTTCGAATCCCGGTCGGGAAGGATATTTGTCATCGTTGTTGTGCATATACAGTGCTTCAAACTGTTCAAAGGCTTGGAGTGTACAGTGCTGCTTATGGTACTGAGACTATGAAGAACCCTTGAAGTCATTCGAAATAAGAGTAGGGCATAGTCTCGGCTTCGGACTTTCTTCTGTCCCGATATTGCCATGATTGTGCAGAAAGCGACGTAAAGCAATATTCACATATATATATATATATATATATATATATATATATATATATATATATATATATATATATATATATATGTACAAGTTGTATATATGTACATGTACAAGTTGTATGTATACAGAGATGTCCACTAAGACTAACCCCTGGTATACAGAGTAGTCAATCAGTAATTTTCATTTGATTAGTCCTTTTGTAACTCTTACAGCGCGGGGATCGACTTTAGACGTAAGAATCTGACGTCTTCTTTCAGCGCGGGGATCGCCTTTAGACGTCAGAATCTGACGTCTAAAGGCGATCCCCGCACCGTGAGAATAAAAATATTATAATCAGATAATGGCCGTAGACACATAACATAGATATTCAAATGAATCAGAAAGAGATAACTAAGACATTTATGATGATTTCAAATTGAAAAATCCTTTGGTCTCCATGATTTAAACAAAACTATTTCAGCGCTGTAGGGGTGAGTCCCCAGATTAAGGCGTTATCATGATTATTAAAATATGTAAATCTGTAGGTATAAAATAAAATACTAATCATTGATCAAATTATTACGCATTAATTAATTGGAGTACAACTTTACGAATTGCAATGATTACAGACTCTGTATCACAGTGTATCGCACACAGAGTCTGTTATTACAGACTAGTCCACTGATACACTCACCAAGTGGCGCCAGTATACCAACACGTAAAACACAAGTATCCATTTGCTCGCCAGATGTCAGATGAACTACCGTGCATCATTAATTAGTGTAGCTAGTTTTGTCTTTCCTCGACAATCACAATCAGGGGACAAGACGACCAATTAGAATAGTGTAGTGTCGGACACAGCTGGCGTCAACACGCTCTGTGTTGCAGCCGACTCGCAATACACTAGAAAATGGGCCGGTGCATGTGGCTTAATATGTTGAGTCAGCGTCGGAGATCAACATTGGCTATATGTGGCGTGTTTTCTGGGACATGTGTTAATTTTTTTCTGGGACACGTGTTATTGTTTTCTGGGACATATGTTGATTGTTTTCTGGGACATGTGTTGATTGTTTTCTGGGACATGTGTTGATTGTTTTCCGGGACATGTGGTAATTGTTTTTTGTGACACGTGTTATTGTTTTCTGGGACATATGTTGATTGTTTTCTGGGACATATGTTGATTGTTTTCTGGGACACGTGTTGATTGTTTTCTGGGACACGTGTTGATTGTTTTCCGGGACATGTGTTGATTGTTTTCTGGGACATGTGTTGATTGTTTTCTGGGACACGTGTTGATTGTTTTCTGGGACACGTGTTGATTGTTTTCCGGGACACGTGTTGATTGTTTTCTGGGACACGTGTTGATTGTTTTCTGGGACATGTGTTGATTGTTTTCTGAGACATGTGTTGATTGTTTTCCGGTACACGTGTTGATTGTTTTCTGGGACACGTGTTGATTGTTTTCTGGGACATGTGTTGATACTTTTCCGGGACACGTGTTGATTGTTTTCTGGGACACGTGTTGATCCTTTGACAGGATAACTGTTGCATTAACATCATATCTGTCTTGTGCGGGTCTTCCACTAGTTTCTGACGGCAATATACTTAAACCTGATCCTGCCAAGTTAATCTATTTAAATTTTCACCCACTTGAGGTTGTGTCTCGCTACCGCGACCCACAACCTCAAGTGGGTGAAAATTACTCCTATTTGTTTAATTTGAGCTGAAGTATTTGTAAATCTTGATGTTTAGACACACATTTCATTCTCAATAATTCTCAATAATTTGGTCAACTAATAAAACAGGTTGAAAACGCCAATAGTCGTGATCAGCAGGATGAGGCTTTGTAAACCACCCATACGGATTAGAACAGTCACACACCCTGTTTATGCTTTGTATTATAATTCTTGGCACTTTTCTGGAATCCGCTAATGTACTGAAAAAAAGTTGGCCTTCAAATGAATGATGACGAACGTGGACACACATTGTGTATACGGTGGGGAAGGTCAGCAATAGAAGCATGGTAACAAATAGTACTGTATCGTATCAAAGTGTTACACAAAATGGACATACACTGTACTCTTGAGACAAAACTAATGGATTTAATTCATTGGCTTGGGAAGATTGAAATTTGCTGTATAAATAGGAGGTTCAAGTCATTAGCTGTACTAAATAGGAATGGGATTGGTCGGCGTGATTGAATGTGTATATAGGAGTTGGCTTGGTCTGTGGAATGGGTGTGAGGTCCGAGAGAATAACTTGACAAACGAATGACAAGAGGGAAGGAAGTGTGAGCTAACTGGGGTAACAGTGATAATATATCACATTGAAATACATAACTGGAATAATTATATATATATTAGTTATTCAAATAAAACATAGTTCAGTATATTAATTGTTACATATAATTATATGTTAAAGTCGATTGTGTATGATGTACTGGAATGGTAATATCTATTTGCTCAACAAATTTTAAATTTAGAATATTTTTATAATTGTTCTTTCTTAAGAGAGTGTTATTATTTTCCTGTAGCACACAGCGAACCTTTTCAAATTCTAGCTGCACACTGGGCACACGACGTTGTTGCGACGTCGCAACAACGTCGTGTGCCCAGTGTGTATGTATACTGCAGGAACATAATAAAAAACGTCTTCAGAGAGAAAATGTTATCAATAATTCATAAGTTGTTTCTTAAGAAGGTATCTTACTTTTCCTAGTATAAATAGATAGTCTTTGCTAAGTTTCTCCATATTTAAAATCTACAAAACACATACATATATGTATGTTATTTTAGCTATGTATGCTTGTTCTTACCTGTTCTATTGAAGTATGAGGGACCCTTGAAGGTGTCCAGCCTGGCTTTAGCAGGGCTATCCGTTGGCGTACTCATACTGTCCGTGTCACTCCCAGAATGCCCCGCTCCAGACTGCGGAGTCAGGTCCAACAACTCGCCAGGGGGCAAGTCAGGTTGTCTTTCCGGGTGACCACTTCCGGTGCCTGTGGATTCAGAATCTGATTCGTCGTCGTGGTGAAGGCGGCAAAGTTTGACCTCCATGTGACCCATGCCAAGGTCAGGGTCGTGAGGTTGACTTTGCTTGGTCAGTGATTGGTTACTGCTGGTGAGTTTGAGGTGAAATCTGGACTGGGGGAGCTGACTGTGCGGGGAATTCACCTTCTGATGGCGTGGTGAAGCTAAAGGTGTGTCAGTGAGACTAGACTGGTCCACCTCGTCATCACCAGGTGTCTCTGTGTCTGATTGTTCACCAGGTGGCTCTTCATGTCTCTCATTCGCACCCTGAGATGGCTGTTCATTCAGACTATGATGTACGTCAATACCAGTCACACACTGGTTGACCACAGTAGATGTACTAGTGACGGTAGATACACTATGAGAGGAAGGGGAATCCCCCGTCAGACTATCTCCCTCTGTGACGTCATCAGGCTGTGTGACGTCATCAGGACTGTCAGGTTCTGGATCTATCCGAATACTTGACTCTGAGGATCCTGATAATGTACTGACGTCCGGACTGGCGAGTGGCGCCTCCACCTTACTAAGAGAGGATACCTTCAGCTCTACTGGCTTAGCAACTCTGGTAGACTCCTGGGTAGAAAAAAAAACATTTACGAAATATGTAGTAGTAGTAGTAGTAGTAGTAGTAGTAGTAGTAGTAAATCATTGCCTCACGTCACTTTTTGGCACGAATGGTTTTTTTAAGTGACATTGTAATACGATAAAAACATTGTAGTCAGTTGATGAGATGAATGATGTACAGATGATGATGTGAGGGTGGGGGTGATAGGGCATGGTGGGTTATTGAGAGCGTTTTCCTTCGCTCGCCCGATAAGGGGTTCTGGGCATGTCTAGGGGATCTACCCCCAGACATGCCCAGACGGCCGGAGACTTGAGTTCCCCTGAGCAATTTAATGCTGAAACAGCGTGGCATTTCGCGCAGCTCCGCTATCTCCGGGTCGGATAGTCCCCAGAGTAAGGCTACCACGGCCTACATCAGCGTCAGCACTGGTACGGGTGCTGCATTGGCTCCGCTGTTAAGTGGAGGAACCAGGGTAAGCCACTGGCAATCCGCCCGAAGGTTATGGACCAGATACAAGGAGGCTGCAGCTGCCCTTGCATGATTGCTGTAGACTAGTGCTTCCATACAATGTCGTACACAGCATCCAACAGACAAAACAGATCCCTAATGACCCTCCTCGGATGGGGGCGAAAAGTACTACTACTAGCAATCATCCCAGTAACCCTTACGAAATATGTACACCAAATTAAATAGACCCACGTACCCAGCAAACACGCGGCATTGACCCGATATCGGCTTATAGTCAAGGAGAATGGACGTTGGACCCCTTAAAAAAACTAGTTGTTGAGATTATT
This sequence comes from Flabesymbios commensalis, assembly GCA_964017125.1. Classification (NCBI taxonomy): domain Eukaryota; kingdom Metazoa; phylum Annelida; class Polychaeta; order Terebellida; family Flabelligeridae; genus Flabesymbios; species Flabesymbios commensalis. Next base: position 2,420,945 of record OZ024913.1, read on the forward strand.
GCATTTTTGAGTACATTAGAACCCCTAGAAACAGATTCCGGATGATGACATCAAATTCGCCTGGAGTATTTTTTTTAATTAGCATAAATCCAAGATGGCCGCCATGAAAATAGGTTGAAACACAACTTTGTAACCACGCCACATAGAACATTATGTAATACCACTTTTTCCCATAATTTGGACCCAGGGAATAGATTTAGATGATATAATTAGTGATTTGATGAGTTTTTCAAGGTCAAAGTTCATTTTCAAGGTCACAAGGTGCTAAAATAGGATAGATTAGCCAATATGTGGACCAAATAAGCCATCATTTGTTTTTATCTATATCTAGCTTGGTTTTTGAGCGTATGAATGTGTTATATAACTATTAGAAGTGACAAGGGGTTCAAGGCGGAACGCAGGTCAAGGGTTTTGCCTTCATCTTAACCCTTTTAGCGCCGAACTCCACGCACCACTCCTACCCCCAACCGCTAAATTCCTGGGAGGAGGAGAGAAAAATGCTGGGTATTTTGTACTGCCCGATGTTTCTAAACACACCAGCAGGATCCTAGACTAGGAGCTAATAATGACATGTGATGATGTTGTGGTTTAATGGGGTACAACTCCAAAGTCACATCAAGGTCAGATTATTGTCATTTCAAGGTCAAATTGGTATAAAAACGTAATTTGTTTTACTTTAACCGATTTAAAACTGATGTGTGGTGCAGGAAAGTATTCTGTTCACACATTCTTTATCGCGTATCATTTGGACACGCACCTCAATGGTTTGTGGGGCATTTTCAGCCCGGTGGGGGTAAATACCCTCTTAGTATTCCTCTTATCACACCCTTTTCCAAATGCTTAAATAAATGAAAAAAATACTAAAATATAGTACTTAGTGTGGAACTTCAGCTTGGGCTCTCATGACAACACATGGATACAGAATCGGGTAAGAAAGTTGCCATAGTTGTGCTTTACCTGGGTACTACTCCAAGGTCACTTTAAGGTCATCTCGAGGTCCCTGAAAGGTCAAACTGGCAAAAACATGCTTTTTAGGATTTTTTATCGATTCCAAACCCATTTAGGGCGCAGATAAGTATTACAAATGACTGTTGTTGGTACATTATTGGTCGGGTACCATTTCACCACGCATCGCAAGGGGTTTGTATGCAATTTCAGCCTTGGAGGGTGATTAGCGCCTTGGTATTCCCCTTATCACACCTCTATCCCAAAGCTGGAGTGAATCAACAAAATTACTGAAATGTAGTAGTGTGGAACCGCAGCTTGAGCCCCTATGACAACTTAAGTATGGATACCGAATGGTTATGAAAGGTGGCATGAACTGGTGTTGGGCTTTACTTGGGGTATCACCCCAAGGTCACCTCAAATTCATATCAAGATCATCAGAAGGTCAAACTGATGAAACATTTTTTTTTGGTTTTTATCTATTCCAAACCCATTCGGGGTGAAGGTGAGTTTTACAAATGACTGCTGTTGACACATTTTTGGTCGGGTACCATTTCACCACGAATCTCCAACATGCAATTTCACCTTTGGGAGGTGATTACCGCCTTGATATTCCCATTATCACACCCATTTCCCAAAGCTGGAGTGAATCAACACAAGTACTAAAATATAGCAGTGTGGTGGAAATTGACCTTGAATCACCAAAATAATACAGTACTATAATTGGATTTTTAAGTCGAAATCCCATGAAAAAGAGGAATTATACACGGAACTGGCTCCCTATCCTGCTTCCATGTTTGATGCCACAGGCAGGATGCGAATGGCCACAAATTTGACCATCAAATGCAGGTACTCTGGGTGATTTCATCGTGAAATCTAAATCAATTGGTAAACATGGCCTTACTCAGGTAAATGTTGTGTTGGTTTTTGTCAGGTATTACACCAACAGTACAATATCATACATGCGCATGTTTCGTCAGGAAAAAAATGGTGGAGGTCGTGTACACATCCTCACTGCTGAAATGCCCTTACCACCTAAAACCTCAATCCTCGGCGTCACAAAAAATAAGGTGCAGCTTAATAAGAGGCTTGCTGGTGCCATGATGAACCCCGAGTTTTATAGACATGCCACTGCGGGACAGATGCACAGCCGCACTGTTGTTAGTACCGAAGACGTCCCTGTTGAAATAGTAGGTGCCACAGTGTTTGAGAGGAGCGACCTCGAAATCACGAAGAAGCTGATACAATAATTGTGCACCATGCTATGACAAGATGCATGGTTTGAGAAGTCATGTCCGTTATCTGCGATGACACTGATCTCTTCGCTCTACTCCTTCACGTTGTGGCAGAGATGCAGCCAAATAGCCTGCTCTGCATGTGCTCCACAGTGAAAGATCGTGCCGTAATCGACATCATGCAGAGTGTAAAGGTACATACATCTATTGTGCCACATCTGCTTGTCATTTATGCCCTTACAGGGGCCGACACATCAGCAGCTACATTTGGCATTGGAAAGATCAAAGCACTCAAGGTGGCCAGAACTGCTAGGCTCCCGCTGCATGCTATTGGAGATACACAAGCAGATGAAGCTATTGTACTCGAGCAAGCTGCGTCATTCATACTGGCTTGCCATGGCAAAGGTTTCAGCAGATGTGCCATCATTCGTGAAGCCCGGATCAAAATGTGAAGACTGATATTGGTTCTGGTTTGAAACTGTGCAGTCCACCTAACACCGAGACATTTACTAAAAATGCAAAACGTGCTGCACATTGGAAGGCATCAATTGAGGGCACAGTGTCCCCTATCGATGCCCTGACGCATGGTTGGGAGCACAGCGGATACTACTTGAAGCCCACGACTGTGCCAGAGGGAACCCTGTCTTGGAGATGATGCGATATGGGTGCGCATCTGGTTGTGAAGGAGGCCACTGTAAATGTAGCACCATTGGTTGTACTTTTTTCTGTGCATGCAAGGGAGGTGAGGTGTGCATGAACATGCTCACAAAGAAATCGCAAGAATCAGTACCTGTTGATGATGATAATGATGATGATGATGAACTGTAGTTGGAATTCTAGCAGTTGAAATCATATAGGACAAGGAGGTTACATCAAGTGGAATCTTATTTTTTACCACTATGACAGTATTAAGTGCAAGTTTTGTTTAATGTTGCATTGAACATATTTCCTAGTCACTCATCTATCTTTTTGTTTCTACTCGTGAAATGTGTGACCTATTGTGCTATTCTCGGGACAATGTTAGTGGTAGTTTTAAACTTGTCGTCTCCTGTCATAGTGGTTGTTGAAATTAAATTAATCCTAAATTGGTCTTGAGATAAATATGATGTGTTCAGAAATACATTCTCTGCTTTTGAAATAATATAGATACGAGACACTACTTAAGCGCTTTCTAATTGTATCTAATATGACCTTGAAATTAACGATTTTGACCTTTAATTGATTTCTATACATTAAAATGACCCAATAAATGCGTTCAGCATCGTCGAATCTCATAATATAACGCCTAAGATCGTCAAAATCGACATCGTATTTACAGATATATGCCAATTCATTGTTTTGACGGGATCGTTGGCGGCCATCCTGAATTTAGGCTAATAAAAAAAAATACTCCAGGCGAATTTGATGTCATCATCCGGAATCTGTTTCTAGGGATGCTAAAGTACTCAAAAATGCAATAATCTCAACAACTAGTTTTTGTTAAGTGGAGGAACCAGGGTAAGCCACTGGCAATCCGCCCGAAGCAATTTCAGCCTTGGAGGGTGATTAGCGCCTTGGTATTCCCCTTATCACACCTCTATCCCAAAGCTGGAGTGAATCAACAAAATTACTGAAATGTAGTAGTGTGGAACCGCAGCTTGAGCCCCTATGACAACTTAAGTATGGATACCGAATGGTTATGAAAGGTGGCATGAACTGGTGTTGGGCTTTACTTGGGGTATCACCCCAAGGTCACCTCAAATTCATATCAAGATCATCAGAAGGTCAAACTGATGAAACATTTTTTTTTGGTTTTTATCTATTCCAAACCCATTCGGGGTGAAGGTGAGTTTTACAAATGACTGCTGTTGACACATTTTTGGTCGGGTACCATTTCACCACGAATCTCCAACATGCAATTTCACCCTTGGGAGGTGATTACCGCCTTGGTATTCCCCTTATCACACCCATTTCCCAAAGCTGGAGTGAATCAACACAAGTACTAAAATATAGCAGTGTGGTGGAAATTGACCTTGAATCACCAAAATAATACAGTACTATAATTGGATTTTTAAGTCAAAATCCCATGAAAAAGAGGAATTATACACGGAACTGGCTCCCTATCCTGCTTCCATGTTTGATGCCACAGGCAGGATGCGAATGGCCACAAATTTGACCATCAAATGCAGGTACTCTGGGTGATTTCATCGTGAAATCTAAATCAATTGGTAAACATGGCCTTACTCAGGTAAATGTTGTGTTGGTTTTTGTCAGGTATTACACCAACAGTACAATATCATACATGCGCATGTTTCGTCAGGAAAAAAATGGTGGAGGTCGTGTACACATCCTCACTGCTGAAATGCCCTTACCACCTAAAACCTCAATCCTCGGCGTCACAAAAAATAAGGTGCAGCTTAATAAGAGGCTTGCTGGTGCCATGATGAACCCCGAGTTTTATAGACATGCCACTGCGGGACAGATGCACAGCCGCACTGTTGTTAGTACCGAAGACGTCCCTGTTGAAATAGTAGGTGCCACAGTGTTTGAGAGGAGCGACCTCGAAATCACGAAGAAGCTGATACAATAATTGTGCACCATGCTATGACAAGATGCATGGTTTGAGAAGTCATGTCCGTTATCTGCGATGACACTGATCTCTTCGCTCTACTCCTTCACGTTGTGGCAGAGATGCAGCCAAATAGCCTGCTCTGCATGTGCTCCACAGTGAAAGATCGTGCCGTAATCGACATCATGCAGAGTGTAAAGGTACATACATCTATTGTGCCACATCTGCTTGTCATTTATGCCCTTACAGGGGCCGACACATCAGCAGCTACATTTGGCATTGGAAAGATCAAAGCACTCAAGGTGGCCAGAACTGCTAGGCTCCCGCTGCATGCTATTGGAGATACACAAGCAGATGAAGCTATTGTACTCGAGCAAGCTGCGTCATTCATACTGGCTTGCCATGGCAAAGGTTTCAGCAGATGTGCCATCATTCGTGAAGCCCGGATCAAAATGTGAAGACTGATATTGGTTCTGGTTTGAAACTGTGCAGTCCACCTAACACCGAGACATTTACTAAAAATGCAAAACGTGCTGCACATTGGAAGGCATCAATTGAGGGCACAGTGTCCCCTATCGATGCCCTGACGCATGGTTGGGAGCACGACGGATACTACTTGAAGCCCACGACTGTGCCAGAGGGAACCCTGTCTTGGAGATGATGCGATATGGGTGCGCATCTGGTTGTGAAGGAGGCCACTGTAAATGTAGCACCATTGGTTGTACTTTTTTCTGTGCATGCAAGGGAGGTGAGGTGTGCATGAACATGCTCACAAAGAAATCGCAAGAATCAGTACCTGTTGATGATGATAATGATGATGATGATGAACTGTAGTTGGAATTCTAGCAGTTGAAATCATATAGGACAAGGAGGTTACATCAAGTGGAATCTTATTTTTTACCACTATGACAGTATTAAGTGCAAGTTTTGTTTAATGTTGCATTGAACATATTTCCTAGTCACTCATCTATCTTTTTGTTTCTACTCGTGAAATGTGTGACCTATTGTGCTATTCTCGGGACAATGTTAGTGGTAGTTTTAAACTTGTCGTCTCCTGTCATAGTGGTTGTTGAAATTAAATTAATCCTAAATTGGTCTTGAGATAAATATGATGTGTTCAGAAATACATTCTCTGCTTTTGAAATAATATAGATACGAGACACTACTTAAGCGCTTTCTAATTGTATCTAATATGACCTTGAAATTAACGATTTTGACCTTTAATTGATTTCTATACATTAAAATGACCCAATAAATGCGTTCAGCATCGTCGAATCTCATAATATAACGCCTAAGATCGTCAAAATCGACATCGTATTTACAGATATATGCCAATTCATTGTTTTGACGGGATCGTTGGCGGCCATCTTGAATTTAGGCTAATAAAAAAAAATACTCCAGGCGAATTTGATGTCATCATCCGGAATCTGTTTCTAGGGATGCTAAAGTACTCAAAAATGCAATAATCTCAACAACTAGTTTTTTTAAGGGGTTCAGATGAATATTTCAGTTTTTCCACCTGACTATTAATGTCGGGCCACCGTCGGCGACGCTGGCCGAACGGTAAACCAATATCGGTTTAATGCTTTGTGTTTGCTGTTATCGCGCCCACAAGGTCAAATTATTGACGTAAAATGCCAAAAACACAATAAATCAGCAATTTTTAATTTGTTTTCAGCCTTTATTGAACTGGTCATTAGTAGCATGCATGACAAATTTGAGCGGGATACATGAACAACTGTTCAAGTTATCGCGCCCACAAGGTCAAATTATTGACGTAAAAGTGAAAAAGCGCAATAAAGCGGCCATATTAATTTTTTTCAGCCATTATTGAACTTGTCCGAGAACTGGCCATTTGTAACATGCATAACAAATTTGGGAAGGATACGTAGAAAACTTTTCAAGTTATCGTGCCCACAAGTAAATGGTAACTTCAATCGCAATACCCATCTTTTTTAATTAAAAATTAAAAGGCGGGCTAACAAGACTACATAAGTCCAGGAGCTCCCGCACCGAATTAGAATTTGATTTGAGCAATTTTATATAGGGTTATTAATGTAGTCCTAGGCTAGGTCAAAAATCAAGACGCAAGACAACTAGGTCTAAGAAGCTCAGTCTAAGAGTAAGATAAGAACTAGACAGTCTGTCAGAGATTGCAAACCTCCATTAAAATTAATGATCCTAATCAGTATCCCAGTAATGGTCTACCTATCTGGCACGGTTTACCCGATATCAGGCCAATCGAGGTAACAAATAGCTGATTTACGGTCATTTTGAATTCGATATAAACTAGTTAAAAACTAAGGGTGCATCCTCCCCCGAAACCTCAAATTTTGTTTTATAGTAATGGACTAACATTTAACACAGTTTGCAAAATATTGGGCATGTGAAAGTAAATAATGGCCGATAAGGGGCCATTTTGAATTTGATCGAGTCAGAATTTTTCAAGATGCATCCTCAGCTGAAATCTCACATTTCATTCTATAGTAATCGTCTAGCTATCTAGCACGGTTTACCAAATATCGGCCATGTGTAAGTGAATAATGGCCTGAAGGCGGCCATTTTGAATTTGATCAAGTCAAAATTTTCCAAGATGCATCCTCAGCTGAAATCTCACATTTCATTCTATAGTAATGGTCTAGCCATCGAGCACGGTTTACCAAATATCGCCCATGTGAAAGTGAATAATGGCCGATAGGAGGCCATTTTGAATTTGATCAAGTCAAAAATTTTCAAGATGCATCCTCTCCTGAAATCTCACATTTTGTTTTATAGTAATGGTCTAGCCATCTAGTACGGTTACCAAAAACCGGCTATGTGAAAGTGAATAATGGCCGATAGGCGGCCATTTTGAATTTGATCGAGTCAATTTTTTTCAATATGCATCCTCTCTTGTAATCTCACATTTTGTTTTATAGTAATGGTCCAGCTATCTTACACGGTTTACCAAATATCAGCAATGTGAAAGTAAATAGTGGCTGATAGGCGGCCATTTTGAATTCGATTGAGTCGAAAGTTTTCAAAAGGCATCCTCTCCCGAAACGTCACATTTTGTTTTATAGTAATGGTCTAGCTATCTAGCACGGTTTACCTGATATCAGGCCTATCGAGGTAAATAATGCTGATTGTCGGCCATTTTGAATTCGTAAGTTAAAAATTTTCAGGGTGCATCCTCTCCCGAAAACTCACACTTTGTTTTATAGTAATCAGGTAATGGTCTAGCCATCTAGCACGGTTTACCAAATATCAGCCATATGAAAATGAATAATGGCCGAAAAGGCGGTCATTTTGAATTTGATCAAGTCAATTTTTTTCAAGATGCATCCTCATCTGAAATCTCACATTTCGTTTTATAGTAATGGGCTAGCCATCTAGCACGGTTGACCAAATATCGGCCATGTGAAAGTGAATAATGGCCGATAAACGGCCATTTTGATCTTTATCGAGTCGAATTTTTTCAAGATGCATCCTGTCCTGAAATCTCACATTTTGTTTTATAGTAATGGTCTAGCCATCTAGCACGGTTTACCAAATAACGGCCATGTGAAAGTGAATAATGGCCGATTGGCGGCAATTTTGAACTTGGACGAGTTGATTTTTTTCAAAATGCATCCTCTCCTGAAACCTTACAATTTGTTTTATAGTAATGGTGTAGATATCTTGAGCGGTTTTCATGATATTCCGCAAAATCTTTCAGTCGGATTTACCGATGTTATAAATTAGGTCAAAGTGCTGGGTCAGCTTCAAGGTCAAGGTCCAAACCCTGAAAAGGCACAACTAGGGACCTTAGAGAACATGTATGTGCAGTCCAGTACTTTTCGAAATCTGCTCCGGAAACAAAGTGCGCGTCAGAACGTCTAAATAGGTCATAGTTCTGAACCAGAAGTAGGTCAAAGTTCAAATACCCCAAAAGGCACAACTAGACCCCATAGGGGTGTTGTGTGTGAAATTTGAAGACAATCGGACTAGTACTTTCAGGGATATGCTCCGGAAGCGAATTGTTTACGGACGGCCCAACAGGCCCAACGCCGTCACATCATAATTTTCTCCTCTGCGACATTGCGTATTGAATTCAGATTTAAAATATTTTAACCTGTCCATTATCCACCTGGAAGTAACCCACATACCAAAAATTGTTATCCTAGCTTATTTTCTTACAAAGTTATAGGCAAAAGAAGAGGCAAAAAAAATGGAGGCGGAATCCATAGCTCCCTCCGTCTCACCTACGGTGACGGCGGGAGCTAAAAATGGCTCATTGGTGTTATTTATATAGACGAAAAGGTTCTACATACACACCAGGCATATATGTGTAACCCACCTTTATGTTACTACACAGCCAACAAATAACCATAAATAACCTTTTCTATAAGAGTGCAGCAAACCTGGGAGAATTAACCAATCTTAGTATAACGTTGTTTCAAAATCGAAAACGTCACTGTCAAGTATTATAATGGCTAATCAACTGCACATACCGATCTTTGACATTGCATTAGCACATTATAAAATCTAGGAACATCTCCATAAGTTTGAATAGGATAAAATAAATTTGGTAATATGAAATCGATCTGCAAACATTCTCGATCGCGTGATATATATGCCACTCTGAAATGACAGGGTTCGAGTCTAAAACTGACATATGCTATTACCAAGCGCATTCTCTACAATGATTAGTGACTAAAACCAACAAGGAGTACAGTTACTAAATGGCTGGGGGTTTTTTATGGAATATATTTTAATGTTACCTAAACAGTGCTAAAGTTATTAGTATCACAAAACAGAAAAAAATATTGTAAAAGGATAAGCGGTCCCCCAAATTATTCTACAAACAGAAAAGCCACACATTTCGTGAAGAATTATTGGTGAAACATACCGCGAAACCCAGGATCATTGGTTTAGTAAGGAGTATCGTTGGACTGGATTATGGAAAAACATTTAAAAAGTACTTTTAAAATTCATTTGTTCAATAATACATGCAAACGGTGTTCATTTGAGTGCGATATGGGAAAATACAGCACTCGCTCGATAAATAAAGAGTGAGCCTTTAGCCGAATACCTTTTTCATTGAACATGAGATGTATCCCCATATCACACGAAAAAATAAACAATTGTTGTATCTTCTCATACGATCAAATCATACATGACATAACTGCCATATATTGTGCACAATCTATAGCTAGATACACTAATAGAATGTGATATAGGCTGATACGGATATACGTCTCAAAGTGAAAACCACGGCACAAAGTGTGAGAATCCACATCAATAATGCCATCTACCAAATCGCTACTAAGGGGTCTTGTCAAGTCAAGTTTTTTTTAAACATATCGATGGTCTAAAACAATAGTGGGTCAAGTCGACTTGACAGCGAAATTGTGTTTATCTTTTTGCTTAGAACTACAGTCTGCTAAATCCACTTATCAGCATGTAGACTTGGACTTATAATGATGAAACACACAGCGATTGGAATTTGACAGTAGATCAAGTGAAGTTATCAGAGTATTTTTTACCTGCAAAAGTGATTTACAGAAGCAAAATTGGGATCAACAAGACACCAAGTTGACTTAGCGCTTTCTTACACCAGGAACACAGAATATACAGAGATTGTTCCTAGATCAACAATAAACTAAGTCTAGGCGTTTCCCCTGTGTTGTCTTCACATGTCTCAGAATAAGAATGCGCTAAGTGCACTTGCACCGTTGTTCTCCCAGAAACAGAGCCCATAAGCATATAACACGGGAATAACAATCTGTCAAGTCGAATTGGTCCTGTGTTGAACAGACATTATGCTGATATGTGCTCCTTTTCCCGAGAATAACAATGTGCTAAGTCGACTTGATCTGTTGTTTTAACCTGAATTTTGAATAAATTCAAACTTTATACATATTATAGATGACTTAGCTGGTTATTATTCTAAAGGCCAAAAATGTCACTTAGCACACTATTGTTTTAACCATACAAAAAAACACACAAAAACCCACAAAAAAAAACCCCACCCACTTCCGAGATTTTCTCGGATTTTTAGATTTTTAAAAACTTGACAAGACCCCTAAACCGTTGTTGATTTGGATCACCTACCTTTGGAGGGTTGTCTTTTTCTGTGTATTTTGGAGGTGATTTGGTGAGGTCCACAGTCCTTAGTGTAGGTGGGGTGGGCGTGGTCGGGTCCTCACCCTCTCCCTCAGGGTAACTCCAGTTGTCACTCAAAACACGATGCTCCTCCTCATAGACGGGAACTGTAAACAAAAAATAAGACGTCATTATAAACACCAACATCATGATGTCTTATCAGGAAGCCATAGATACATACGTCCGTATTGGTGTTATCGGAAATATCAGAAACAGAGATGGTCAGGGTTACAACACATTATTATCCTCGGAAAACTCAAAACTATCAGGGCATTGCGACAAATGTACAAAAATAAAAAGCATCTGCAATCCCAATCCAGGATGGCACCAAAAACCGTCCAATGACAGACAGTATATCACATCACATGGTGGTAAATCGCCAATTGACAGCGGTCATTTCATTGTGATTAATAGGACAGTTGGAGACGATTAGCCGATTAGACTACACTCCATCGGTATTTCTTTCTAGATTGATAGAACATATCTCCTGTGGCTTGAATCCGAAAGGAACAGCTGCCAAAGGTGAAATGCCAGGGGTATATCGCCAAGGTCGACGATAAACAATAACCTCATATAACCATGGTAATTCTGCACCGACATATACTTGGTATAATTGAGTAGCCCCACCCCTCGTCCCTCCAGTCTGTAGGGTAATCTATAAATTCATTTAACCCCTACAGTGCGGGGATCGACTTTAGTCTGTAGACGTCAGATTCTGACGTCTAAAGTAGGTCCCCGCACTGTAAGAGAAACAATATGAATAACGTCCGTAGACCCATATCATAAGTATTCAAATGAATCAGGAAGAGCAGACTAAGACATTTATGATAATTTTAAATTGAAAAATGATTTTCATAAACAAATTCAGCGCTTTAAGGGTTATCCCTTTAGCCGCCAAATTATTCAATTGGAATTTTCACTTGAAGTTGTGTCTCGCTGACGCGATCCACAACTTCAAGTGAGTGAAAATTATCCAGATTTGACAAAATGGAGGTCAATAAAGTAAAAATCTTGTTGATTAATGTCACTTTCTATCTTTAACAGGTTTAAAAGCTGATATGTAATGCGCTAATAAAAAATGTAAAGAAACAAAAATGGACGGCACCGGCGGTTAAAGGGTTATTATGGAAAGTTGAGTCTGTGGAGCTCATCACTGCCAATGTATGCTCTTGTGGGATCAACACATCCCCGTCCTTACAGAATCCCTGAGCATACTCATCCATACTATCTGACATCTCTGAAGATCACAGTATGATCTGTACGATAAACCTATGCTGCCCTGCAAAGGCAGTACCTGCTTACTTTACAAGTAAGCAGGTACTGCCTTTTACATTTGCAGAGCAGTATGAGTCCTTGGACTTTCAGCTAAAATTTTGCCTTTTACCAACGTGATTTGGTCAAGTCACGAAGGTTTAGTACCTAAACTAATCTACTCGATGATAAACCTTGATATGAGTTGAAGGAAAGAAAATGAAATGAAATGTGGATTTAGGTCACCTTTAGGCTAAACTGAGACAGAAGAACCTCATGAGGATGGTGAGATGAATAAGATGACACAGCCCTCTAAAAATTCGAGCACTGGCGGTCTGCGGCCGAGCACGCTACCTCATGGTCACGGAGGCTTCCCAGAATATTAAATCTTCACGAGTGAGCGGGGAAGGAAGAAACATTTTGTTTCTTTGAAACTTGAATACCGGAGCGGGAGCCGAACCCACGATCTGCGACTTTCCAAGCAGGCAGCTTTAACCACTGCACCGGGGCCCTTGTCCCTTGAAGCGCAGATAATGACATACATGTAATATATTGGTCAAGGACACCCAATGCTATATACATGTACTACGTTGGCCAATAATAGCCTTAAATTGCCTTCGTTTGCCGGCGATAATCACCTCTCACCAAAGTCTCTGATGGAGGCGTGAACACGAGACTTCATCACCATCGACTCCCCATAGGGAATGGAGCTGGGTTTCTGCTCTGGGTTAATTTTCTTTGAGTGTATTATTGCCTCCGGGACAAGTGGGACACGATGATTAACCACACGAATAGGGCTATGGTGCCGTGCCCTATATGATTCTGAAATGTACAACATATTCTCAGTAAGCCTCATAATTACTTCTGGACATTTTCTCTTAAATTGCAACTGCTAACTGTAAATGATTGAAAATAACTGAACTCATAATCACCATGAGCAATGACAGTATATATGTTCATGCATCAGTGCCATACAAATGTTATTTTTTTATCACTACATTTGACTAAAATATGTAAATCTTCACCCAAATGAAACGATTTTCGTGGTGTGGACTAGATAAGGCAAGAACAACCCAGCAAACACAAGGCACTGACGCAATGTTGTTTTTATGTTGGGCCAACGTCGTAAACGGTAAGCCAACATCAAAACAACATTGGATCAATGATTTGTGTTTGCTGGGAACAGTCCAACCGTTACTCAGAGGAAACAGATATCGTCTTTGAAGAACCTCCAGTCGATTTTACCTCCTAGTCATGGGACCTGCTCATTCATGTGCCACTTCAACTCCCCGGGGAGAAGACAGCCCTGCAACCTTATCATACGTATTGAAATTCCCTACCAGGTACTCATTTACACCTGAGTGAAGAAAAATACTTGCCCAAGGACACAACATCGAAACAACAATGTCCCAGCGTTGAGAGGGGAAATATGATATGCACGAGAAATCAGCACGAGACGCAGCTTGGCGCTCAACCCAAACAGTGCGGGGACGTCTAGCGTCGATCCACGCACTGAAAAAGTAAAATATTCATACTGGTCATAGACCCACAACATAGGTATTCAAATTAAACAGAAAGAGCTAACTGAGACATTTGAAAAATTCAAAAAAATGAATAAAACCTTTGCTTTAAGAGTTAAAGGGTTAGAATTGGGAAGATAAGTATACGTCTCCGCCAGAGCGGAATGTATGATGCTGCGTTGCCATGGTGACGTGATTGGATTTACCCTGAGATAAAGTTATAGGATTAGATCCCAGCGTAAGCCCCTGTCTGTCACACACAAATCCTACTGATCCTATTGGCCCATTCAAACGGTCAGCCAATCTGATTGGATGAAGGCATGGCTTACTCTTCAGTGACTTCCATCACGTAATGCTCTTGTTGACACACACAATACGCTGAACCAATGTTGTGGTTTAATGTTGGTCCAGCGTCGTAGACGGTGAGGAGGCGACATTAAACCAACATTTGATCAATTTGACCAGCATTGGCTCAACGTCTCGTGTTAGCTGAGTAAGTTGGGAGAAGATGGAGAGTGCCTTGTGTCCCGCCTGGTGATGTGTGAATCGTGTCGTATTGGTGGCGGACACCCAGCAAACACGAGACGTTTATCCAACGTTGGTTCAATGTTGGTGCAGCGTCTGTGACGCTGTCCCAGCATTGAACCAACATTGGATGAGCGTCTCGTGTTTGCTGGGCATACTCATCCACACAGCCATGCGAAGACCCAGCAAAACTTTGACATTGCAACAATGCCGGGTTAATGTTGGTACATCGTATGCAATGTTTCCCATAATTTAATAAGCATTGACTTAACCCTTTTAGTGCGGGGACCAATTTTAAACGTCAGAATCTGACGTCTGTAGATGTCAGAATCTGACGTCTGTAGACGTCAGATTTTGACGTCTAAAGTCGATCAGCACAGCAAGAATTAAAAATTTATGATACATGTATTCAAATGAAGCGGAAAGAAAGGTATTTATGATGATTTCAAATTGAAAAGAACCTTTTGGACTCCATGTCTTATACAGAAATATTTTAGCGCTTTAAGGGTTAGCGTCAGAATGTCAATACTGCCACAACTATGGAATAGAATGATAAAAAATATCATGAAAAAATCATAAAATGGACGAATTGACGCTGTAAAAACAAAAGTGCTCGATGAACGGAATAAACATTTAAGAAATATGTGTCTATGGAAATGCGAAGAAATGGAAAATGGCAAAAAATGAATGATCGGATATGTACAATATGAAAACGAATAATCGGAAAAGGTGAACTACATGTAGTCTTTGACTTTGAGTGAATACTCCAGCAGCCCTCTATTGTGGAGTATCAGGCTGTAGGGGGGGGGGGGGGGAGAGGCTGGCAGATCTAGTCGACCAGCTGACTTTTGAATGCTGCCACAGTTTTCGATTCTATGGCAGCTGGCGGAAGAGAATTCCAATCAGGGATAGTTCGGTGCCAAAAAGAATTTTGGATGAAGAGCAATAAGGATGGAAAAGAAGAAACAATTAAAACATAGATTTACGAAAAGGAAGATTCAACATTACCATCATGCAAGGTTTACACCAGTAAGCAATTACTGATGTATACCTTTTTATGGCGGTATTAAGCCAAACAACAGTAACTGCTGAAAAGTTAGCAGTTACTGCTGTTTGTCTTTGCATAACACAATAGGGATGTGTTGTAAACAGGATTATATGAGATGAAAAGAGACGCAAAAAGGGACATTTTATCATCTACAACAGTGAAAAGGGACATTATATCCTTTACAATATAAAATCTAAGAATGTGGGAAAGTAAACTAGTAACGGTGCAAAATGGATGGACAATAAAAGGAAGAGTTACGAAATCGATGTACAAGAATGGAGACTAAACAATGGGAAATGGGCTGCAGACAGGTCATGTGACCTCTATTATAGATCCAGACAATAGACAGCAAGACGTCAGCCGTCCGCCATCTTCCCACAATGCCATCTTCACCGGAAATGACCAAACTGTCGGCGAATCAGGGCCGGAGTGAATTCACTAGTGAATGGCGCAATCACGGTGCTGTGACCTCTGCCAAAGGTTAAATAGAAAATTCAATTTACCAGTAAATGCAATTGCCACCTCGAGAGATCTGCATGAGAAACACTTTCTGCGGTGAAGAATCAATACATCAGGAAAGGCTGATGTCACTCAATAACATTGGTAAAACATTGGCAAAATGTTCACATAATGTGCAAGAATCCGGGCCAATGGTAAACCCCCTTTGCTAACTTGGTCTCTGTATTTCCTCTGCTTATACACAAAACTGACCCGATGGTGGAATCACCCTATTCAAATGATATATTCACCTGAAAGACCGGGAGTTTAAAAATAGACTTAGACGAGGCCTTATTTGTTGAAATAAAATTGTCAAACTTGTCAAGGCACCATCCCGATGAGATGATAATAATTATGTTAATATAAAGTAAGATATAAATCAGTAATCGAATAAGGACGTATTATTTTATTATCACAGGGAAAACCAATGTCTCCTCTGGTTCGTATTCAGGTACCGAGTTCAATCTCGGATGATATCGGATCTTTCTTATCGTCGTTCTATATAAAAAGTGTTGCAAACTGTTCTAATGCCTTGGTGTACAATGCTGCATAGTGTACTGTGGACAGAAAACCCCCTTAAAGTCATCCGATAAGCATAGGGCCATTGTTCAGACTTCGGACTTCAGTCGCGATATAGCCATGGATCTGCAGAAAGCGACAGAAAGTAATCTTCACTTACCCAACAGATCTGCGACAACATATTTTTCAACACAGGACGCTGTCTTGAAGAATAAGTTGGCCGCAGATCTGTTGCTGACGCATATTGAGCTATCGATATCATGCTGGCTGAATCAGAGGCTCGGGGTATATAGTGTAAGAGTACTCGAGCATTTTGACCAATTCTGAGACAACGTAGTCTGTCATTAGTTAAGCTCGGCCATCAGTAACTCACACCCAGCGTAGCTGAGAGACTTCGGCACCTACACTAATAACAGGGAATATAGTGCGAGGTCGCGACGATAAGGGACGTACCATTTGATATCTGGGGGAGGGGTGGAGTTATCTCTCAAACTGTGTATTAAACTGCAGGAGATTTTTAAAATTAATTTTCTTTCTGGTGAGACTCTCCAACATCTCTGAGCTATTATATGTAGGATCTTTCAACATTTTCTATAACTGGATGGCATTTTTTCTCAATATAAATATAGCTCCCCTTTCCCAGATAACAAATGGTGCGTTCCTGACTCGCACAGGGATTTAGTTTGGCATTCTGACATCATTCCCATTTCTATCTATTGTCACCGGGCAGGACTCTATCAGAACTGGCTTCCCCAGCGAACACAATATATATATTGAGCCAATGTTGCAGTAATGTTAGGCCAGCGTCGCAGACGGTGGCCCAACATTACTGCAGCATTGGCTCAATGTACATCTTGTTAAGTTATTCCTGTTTCCCCACTGACTGTCACCATCATAGATCATCATTAAACCAATTTCTGCAGCTATAGATGATGGCGTCGCCCTGACGGAGGACATGTCAAGGTCAGCGGGGTGTGAGGGTATATTACCCATTCTACAAAAAAACAGGCTGTCAACAAATGCTAGCTTAATGCTGGGCCAAGGTCGCAGACGATGGCCCAACATTAAAACAACATTGGGTTAACGTTTCGAAATGACTGGGGGAAAACTCCTATGTCCTGGGTTTTTAAGACACAACTGCATTCGCCGGGTGTTAGCGAGGGTAGAATGCAAGTGGTATCGGTTCAAATCCCACAAGGTCGAGGTTGTTGCTTCGGTGCATCAATAATTATACCAAGGAAGGAATATTGATGAAACCAAGAGTGTTCAATGGATGGGATGATAAACATAATATTAAAAACTAAAGATAACTTTTCATGTATTGTTGACATTATTCTCTTATGAATAATAGGTAAAATATCAGTATTGACAGAACTGTATTTGTACTGTGAATAACTATGTAATTGTTGTTATTTGGAGTTTTTTCATGTCAATCAGGCCTGTTGCCAATGCGTAGGATAGCATCTGTATTGACTGTCAATGTGTAAATTGCCAGTGTTTTCTAGTCACGAGTCACGATCAATATTTTATGCTGGCTAGATTTCAAACAAGTTGTACATATATCAGCAAATCAAATAAATAAGCTTGAGATATGCGTTTTTTTCAAAAATAGAAATATTTTTTCCATTTGAAGCTTGAAATGACGTTAGTTATCCCAGCTTCAATTGAGGAAAAGTAACAGTTGCCAATTCAGCATGTTTCGCTCATATGATTTAGTGAATCCCTAAAAAGATTCGTGATTTGAAATGAGCGAAAATATCACGTACATTTGATAGAATTGGGGAAAGGGGAAGTAAATCTAGCAGAGTAAGCCGCATGCACTGTCACCTAGAAATCTCTAGAAGGGAGATGATATAGGCAGTTCCTTCGTCGACCAATAGGGGCCACATGTCAAGTACTGACGTCTATAGACGATCCCCCACGGAAAGAATTGGAACAATTAGAAAGGCTTTAGACCCATAACATAGGTATTCAAATGAAGCGGAAAGAGCTAAATAAGGCATTTATAATGATTTCAAAATGAAAAAAAACAACTTTGGTCTCCATGGTTTCTATAAAAATATTTCAGCGTTGTAGGGTCAGGGCCGTATCCAGGGGGGGTGGTTTTGGGTGTCTGTAACCCCCCCCCCCTCTGAATATCCTGAAAATGTCTCATTTTTTTAAATTTTTCTGGGGGACCGGACCCTCCAATCACCGGATGGTAGACCTGTAACCCCCCATTTGTCTTAGTCTGGAAGTATAGAATTGAGAGAACAATTCGCACCTTGCGGTGGATGAAAATGGCAATGATAAATTTTAGCTCAAAACATCCATATTATTACTGTACACGTCAAAATTTCACCCGCTGGGTCTCACTGGCGAGATACCAAATTTAAATGTGTAGATTTTTTCACTCACTTGCAGTTGTGTCTCGTAAAAGCGACCCACAACTTCAAGTTAGCGAAATTTACTCATATTTGTTTATTTTGAGACCATACTTTTGAGATTCTTACTGAATCAACACATATTAAGAACCGTTAATTAAGGCGATAATAAAAACGGTTTTAAATAATTATACTCCGAGGTTCAGTGGGTTACTATCATAGTTTGATGCAGGAAGATTGGTGTAAGTACTTAAAGCGAATCAATCAGGCTAAAATCAGCAAAAAAATCGGTGATTTTATTTTGGTCACTAATATGACCATATGATGTAAATATGTCAATGGACTAAAACTGCAAAAGTTTTTTAATTTTTGTGCTGCGCATTTACCAGTTAAGCGAGATATAGAGACGAAATTCACGTATTTCTTATTTTGGACATGCATGTCCGAAATAAGATATCGGGAATTTCGTCTCTATATCTAGCCAAAATAAAATCACCGATTTTTTTTATGATTGAGTCGCTTTAATTAATTCCATGGTTTACACAGAGTTTAGACTTCAAAGACATCTAAACCTAGCAGTATAGGCCTTGGTGAGATCCCGGAAATCACCAGACGCTGTGCCAATGTTGATTTAATGTTGGCCCACCGTCTGCGACGCTGGCCCAACATAAAATCAACAATGGCAGTGTCTTGTGTTTGCCGGGATAGGATATGAGTCCCTGGGGTGCTCTTTATTCCATCCATTAAGGATGATGCCACCTTAGATAACCTGGGAGATATAAACACCACCCTGGATAATGGCATCAGGTGAGGGATGAGTGGTAAGGAACGCACCAGTAGATATCTGAGGGGAGGTGGGGGGGTTTAGAAAAAATATTAAAACAAGTTTGTCGCCATAAAAGTCAGACAAAAAGTTTGTTTAAAATGTGAGCAGAAAAAAACGTTTGTTGATGAAATTGATGAAAAATAAGTTGGGCAGAATAAACAAGCAAATTGTAATGAATATGTAGTGAATGCAACATACATGCCCCTCAATTTGTATATCAAAATACTATCGACATTCTCATTGTAGCATAATGTTTGTGTTATATTTTTGACATGCATTGTATCTAACGTTGTATAACATACCAATGTACCACTAGTATAAATGTGTAGTTTAGTTGTTGTAGTTTAATATACCACCTATGTGGGCATACACTTATTTGTGTCCTTGAACCAATAAACATATTCGATTTATTTGATTTGATTTGAATAAAGAAAGAATGCATTAAAATGTGATATTTCCTTTCTTCAACATAACATGAAAAAAGTTTGTCGGACGTCCATCGCAATTTTTTTTTTATTGCGGGTTGAGGTTTAGAAATTGCAACCAACAAAAACTCTACGCCCCCCCCCCCCAGATATCTGATGGTGCGTCCCTAAGGCATCAGATGAGGTGGGTGATTTTTACGAGTCCGATGGAAGATGTCCAGACTCAATCCTGCCCTGAGTTTTAACCCTTTCATCCCTGAATTTACCATTGTCATCATCATCCATACACTACAAGCCGCGAATTGCTGTCGCAATTCTCGACTTGTAGTGGATGGAGATGACTTGAAGTGGTTGAAAAATTAAAAAAATATACTGTTATTTACAAAACAGTTCCGTGAAAATTTTCGTTCTAAAACCACTAGGTTTCAGGAAGTTAAGTCATTCTTCAGATGTAATGCATCGTGAGGGCTTAAAGGGTTAACCCTTTCTCCGCTGATCACGACTATAGTCGTTTTTAAACTGTTTTATTTGATAGCAGGTTAAATTACGGTTATTGGGATATAAACATGATACAGTGAGTGTTTAAGCAGCAAGATTTGTAAATGTCTATGAGTAATATTCACCTACTTGAAGTTGTGGGTCGCGGTAGCGAGACACAACTTCAGGTGGCTGAAAATTAAAAAAAAAAATTTATAACTTAGCGCTTTCAAGGGTTAATGATTGCCCATCATCTACAACGTTGGTACATTAATACAACACTAGGCCTACGCCTCACGTTCCCTGGCTAGTTCTCCTGAAAAATACAAACACATGTTTCTTCCTTTGTGAGAGACACCGCGACAGAGGGGTAGCGTGGTCGACCTTAAACGTGCAGGTGTACACACGTGATCCTTATCATCTTGCCACATCAGGTCTGACAGTCAGACCACAGTATGCCGGTAGCAGACAACTGGATAGATGAAGATGGTCTTTACATGACGTGGTGCAATGGTTAGAGCTGGCGCTTTGCCAATGTCGCTGCTTGCAATGCGGTCTCGAACCCCGCTTGGTGCAGAATTTTTGGAGAAATATCATGTATTCCCCTCTCAATATTGGGACTTTGTTTCGAGGTTGTGCCCTTGAGATAGGTTCTTTACCCCACATGCTTCACTTGACTAAGGTGTAAATTACCTGGTAGGACAGATATGGCAATGTTTACTAGTTTGCAAATTCAGCAACACGTTTCACTCATATGACTTAAAGTACTAGTTGCCAATTCAGCAGCAGGGGGGGGGGGTTATGTTGAAATGGCACACGAATGAGCAGGTCCAGTGACCAGGGGGGGGGGGGTGTAAAGTTGGCTAATAAGTTTTTTTTTAGACTTGATATCAGAGTAAACCTGCAACTTTACCTTTACCTTTTTATAATCTTTCTTTTTACTTCACATAAACTGCACTAGCTCTTAGATGTTTATCCTGCTACCAAGGAATCTATAGCTACTATAGATAACACTAAGTCCACCACGAACATACCATAATCCCCCACTACATCAAATCTACTCAACCCCATCAAGTATCATCAACAATCCAGAACACATTGAACCAATGCTGGATTAACGTTGGGCCAGTGTCTCAGACGGTTGCCCAACATTAATCCACAATTGGTTAAATGTGTCGTGTTGACTGCTCAGCAAACACCAGCATCTACCCAGTGTTTCACCAATGTTGGGCCAACGTCGTAGACGGTGGGCCAACATTGGGTAAACACTGGGTAGATGCTGGTGTTTTCTGGGTGGATGCTGGGATCTAATACATGTTTATGGAGGCGATAAAATCAGATTCCCCGAAATCCCCCGTTATCGCCCAGTCTGCTCCCTCAAACCAGATTGAATTATCTGATAGATTCGCCTGATTCAGGTCAGCTTTACGTCATTATCGGCGTGGAACAAACTGTCTTATCTTAGACTATCACGTGGCGATGAATGACGAGAGTCAATATTTCTTATCGTCGCTTGCCGCACATCATGGCAGTATTGCGAAAGAAGAAACCTAAACTTTAAACTGTATACAAGCGTTGAAATATATTATATATAAAACAAGAGAACAACGATTTTTTCCAATTTGAAATCATCATTAATGTCTTAGTTAGCTCTTTCCGATTCATTTGAATACCTTTGTTATCAGGTTATGGGTCTACAGTCATTAAAATATTTTACCCTTTCAGTGCGGGGATCGACATTGAACGTCTGAATCTGACATCTACAGACGTCAGATTCTGACGTATAAAGTCGGCTCCCGCGCTGAAAAGGATTAATGGTCCTTTTTACCATTACAGCAATGCACACTCTAAGCCTTTGAACAGTTAGCAGCACTGTATATGCACAACCTCGATGATAAACATCTGACTCGGCCGGGAATCGAGCCCAGTAACCAAAAAAAATAAGTTTCGAGCCATCGGGACTGGATATGATGCATGAAGGCCTGCTACCCAAATGTTATGATAATAACCATATCAACAAGTACAGTGTTGCTTCCGCGGTAGTTTTTTTAATGGAACATTGTGATAAATAATGAAGCATAGGGAAAACCACTTTGTATTGATGGCCACAGTAGGTGTGTTTTATTTCTAGTGTTTTTGCGATCTCCCTGTGGCGCGATACGTTGACCCAATATAGTTTTAATGCTGTGCCAGCATAGCAGACGGTTTACCAACAATAAAACAACATTGTTGAATTCACATTAAGCGTGTTGAATGATACTACCTGAAAATATCATGGGAAAATATTGCATAGTTTAAAAGTTAGTCTGTTTAACATGTATTAAAATACACCCGTGACGTCAGTCCATTGTTAAAATAATAGAATCGGATCCACGAATATCCTGTTATTTTGTACTGGTCAGGTCGCACAATATACGGGTTTAACCATGAAACTTCATGTCTAATATTTCATGGTTTAGCCATACTGACAATTAAATTGAGGTTTTCTATAGCAAATCTTGGAACACCTGCACATATTGTGTGCATTTTAAGTCGAAGAAAGAACTCAATTACAGTTACTCAATTACGATAGATTCGTAGATCCGAATATACTCGGCACTTCGCGCCTCGTACATCCGTATCTACGAATCTATCGACTTTCGTTCTTTCTCTTTGACATAATTCTTCTATGTGGCCAAACCCATAACCTCCTCTCAGAATGACATTACACGTCAAGTGGTCTAACTTCTAACATACCTATCAAAACTCTAATTGTCGGGGTAGTCGCCATCCCAACAAACACAAGACATTTGTATAACATTTATATAACGTCGGCCCAACGTCTTCGACGTTGACACAACATCGTATAAAAGTTATACAAATGTTTTGTGTTAGTCGCCACATGGCTAGAAAATGATGCGTGTAGAATTTCATGAAAATTGACTGAAAATTGACTGAGAAATCAGCGAAGTTCATTCACCGTATAAGGTGTATCTGGGTCTAACTTTAGGGGGCCATCATTCAATTTCCAGGGGGGGGTGGGAGGGGGCTGGAGTTTTTTTGAAATAAATAATTTCGGGTGGACTCTGCGTAAAATAAATAATTTACTTCAAGAACTGTTCTATATAAACATGTAATAAAATGTGAAATTTTCAGCGCGCCGCCGAGCCGGCTTCTAATAAATAATTTGCCCGCGACAACCCTCCCCCCCTGGATAATGAATGGTTCCCCCCCCCCCCCCCCTGGATATTGAATGGTGGCCCTCTTACGGGTTTATACTGGTGTGGCGATGGAAACGACATGCATGTGAGTCATACATTATTCATGGGAGTGGAGAATTATTATGGATACAAATAATCGCACTGACTGAATGTGCAAAACACAGAGAATGTCAATAATTTGTAGTTTTTTCTCGGCGGTAGATTTTCTTTTTATGGATCGTTCTGATGAATGACTCTGGATTTATCAGATATCAACCCTTTGAAGCCTGAATTACAAGCCGCGAATTGCTGTCGCCCCCCTCGGCGGGGGCTGCTTAACCCTTTGAGCCCCCACGATGCATTAAAGCATCATTTTACATCCCTGAAAATATACTTAATTTTCCTACAACTTAGGGTTTTAGAAAGAAAATTCCCATGAAACTGGTTTACCAATATGTGGTAATTTTCTTTAATTTTTAAACCACATAAAGTCATCTTCATCCACTGCAAGTCGAGAATTGCGACAGCAATTCGCGGCTTGTAGTGGATGAAAATGACTATGGTAAATTCAGGATTGAAAGGGTTAATAACACTGAGTTGATAATCTGTTGAAATGAAGGTGTTGTTTTTTCACATGACCCTCACAACGCTGATATATTTATGTATAGACCATGGAGACCAAAGGGTTTTTTCGATTTGAAATCATCATAAATGTCTTAGTTAGCTCTTTCCGGTTCATTTGAATACCTATGTTATGGGTCTACGGCCATTAGAAATATTTTACTCTTTCAAAGCGGGAGCCGTCAGAATCTGATGTCTATAGACGTCAAAATGTGACTTCTAAAGTCGATCCACGCACTGACACTGAACGATTCGGTGCATTATGATTAGTGATAATGATAATAATGATATATGAACCCACCTGAGAGGAAGTTGTTCTTTCACAGTAAGCCTCTAAGCTCTCTCACCGTGAGCCGTGATATAGCCGTACAACTATTGTATCCCCAGGAAAACATATTCCAAAGTGCCACCCGCCGGAAAAACGTACCCGCTGCCCCGAGCTAAACTTACCCAAGGCAAAGCTATTTTGTGGGATGCTCTTTTCCGACCTGAGCAGTCCAGGATCCAGGACTCGGTGCGCTGCAGAGATCTGCACTGCCACACCAAAGTAAAAGGCAGTAACTGCTTAATTTACAAGTAAGGAGTTACTGTCTATTGCGTTGGTATGTCAAAGCAAAATGTAGTAACTGCTTACTTTACAAGTTAGCAGTTACTGCTGTTTGACTTTACGGTGTAGGACAAAGACAAACAGCAGTAGCTACTTAATTGAAAAGTAAGCAGTTACTGCTGTTTGTCTTTGCACGGCGCTCAGTATACGCCAGTACTCGATGGCAGAAAGGATCGACTTTAGACGTCAGAATCTGACGTCTGTAGACGTCAGAATCTGACGTCTGTAGACGTCAGATTCTGACGTCTAAAGTCGATCCCAGCACTGTAAAAATAAACATATTTATAATGGCCGTGGACCCATAACATAGGTATTCAAATGAAGCGGAAAAAGCTGACTAAGACAATTATTTTGATTCTCAAATTGAAAAAAAAACTTAAGTTTCCATGGTTCATAAGAAAGTATTCCATCGCTTACCCGGTATGACTGGGCCACCTAACTCATTTACTGCGCGAGGCCCAGTCACACTGACCGCCATTTTGTTTACACAGGCAGCTGTGTAAACACGACACTCGCGCTGCCTATCAAAAAACTCGGATGCCAATAAATTGAGACGAATATTTCAAGTGCCTATGAAAACTAGGCCATTTTCAGCATGGGTAAAATTTCGATCGTATTGGAACTATTACATTTAAAAATGGTGGTCACTGTGTCAGAGCCTTGCGATGTTATCAGGGTATCCATCGCTATAAGGGTTAAACCTAGAGCCAGTATATATATACGGTTTCAAACAAGGTAAAAACCAATTAGAATATCATTGAATTTTATAAAATAATATGTGGTAGATGATCGGATAATCGATTATTTCAATTTACATATGTAGATGTTTCATAAATATAAACATTTTTTGTCATTTGACGTTCGAAATTGCGTCAAAGTCTTGTGTTAGTTGGCAATTTGGCCGAGCGATGGAAATCAATTGCATAACGTCGTTAATCCCAATAAGCAGGAGACGCTGACGCATATTGGGTTGATGCTGGGTCGACGTTGTAGACGATTTGAACCTGACCTTCTCATAGCGTAGGGCGGGGGCCCTAGGGAGTGGATAGCACCGCTGTGTTTACCGCTAGAGTTCGGGATTCGTTTCCCGGTCTCGGCGGAATGAAAGAAACAAAAATGTTTCTTCCCCATCCACTCGTAAAACTCAGTATTGCGGGGAGCCTCTGTGACCGAGAGGTAGCGTGCTCGGCCTCGGACCGCGAGGGCTCGAATTTAGAATCCTGTGACCGGGTGTCATCCCACTCATCTCGCCATGCTCAGGAGGTTCTCCTGGCCCAATTTAGCCTATATGTGCACAAAAGTGGCTTAAAGCCCGATTCATTTAATTTCATTTCTCATAGCGTGTTTGGAACCTCATAGCAAATACTACACGTTGAATCGTTTTTGGATTAATGCTGGGACCAGCGCCATAGAAAGCGGATCCCCATATGTTCTGTGTGCGGAGGGAGTCAATTATATGTGAGAAGCTGCAACCAGCTATGTTGTACCTTCTTCACATCAGAGGTGATGATCAGGACTGACATACGTGACATTTATCCCGTAAGGGGACCACCATTCAATCTCCAGGGCGACGGGCTGTAATATTTTTGAAATAAATATTTTGAGACTGATTTCTCATGGAATAAATAATTATCTGAAGGACATGCTGTTAATAAATATTTAATGGCCCTCAAAACAAAATTTGCCTTGCTTTGCTGGACATCATTAAATGACGCTTAAATGTGTTTAGCCTCACTTCGCTCCTCTCCTTAACCCCCGGGTCAATACTAAGCCTAGTTTGAGATCAAACTTTGTAGACAGAAAAAAAAAATATTTTGCTTGAGGCAGAGTGTGAAATAAATAAAATGACATGAGGATATAAATAATTTGTCCAGTTAAGAAATTCCAGCCCCAAATGAAGCAGAAAGAGCTAACTAAAACATTGATGATAACTTAGAATTGAAAAACAAACTTTGTTCTTTTAGTTTGATATAAACAAATATTTCAGCGGTTTGGGGATTAATAATGTTAATTAAACCGCTAATAATTGGTCCGATGTTTTCTGAGTATTCCCCCAGTGCAGAATAAAAGTTGGACCAATGTTCAGTTCAAAACATAATATATCTGGAATCATCGCTCAGTCGTAAAGTGTGAAGATTCGTGAATGACGTCATCACTATCAATCACCATGGTGTACATATATCAGCCAATCACATGGCAACGGTAGACATGGCAACCAATCTCCTGCTAACGGTAGACATAGACATGATAGGCATGTATTATTCACTGGTAGCCGGGGAGTGTTTATCTTTTTTGATAGTTCGCTTTCTCGGTGTGATCTATGTTTAAGCCTTATTCAGCGCGGGGATCGACTTAGTCGTCAGAATCTGACGTCTATTGACGTCTATTGCAAAGCAAGGCAAATTTTGTTTTGAGGGCCATTAAATAATTATCAACAGCATGGCCTTCAGATAATTATTTATTCCATGAGAAATCAGTCTCAAAATATTTATTTCAAAAATATTAAAGCCCGTCGCCCTGGAGATTGAATGGTGGTCCCTAAAGTCGGTCCTCACAAAGAAAGAGTTAAAGTGTTCATCTTTGTGATTTATGTTTAACCCTTTTCCTGCTGAATTGTTTCAAATTATTTTTCGTCATTTGAAGCTGGAATTGCTACCGCAATTTCCAGCTTCAAATGACGAAAAATATTCCTATTTATGAAAAATAAACAGCTCCCAAATTTAACTATTTGATTAGCTGAGCATCCACCACTGAATATTATATCAATTTCAGTGGCATTTATTTGGGTTGAAACTTTCTTGAAAACGTATATATCCGGGTCCAGCAGGACAAAGGTTAACCATATGTAGAGCTGAAAGTGTCATTATTTAACACATCTAATCCTTTGTATACTAGTGACGTCATCATATTTAAATCTTGTTGATTGATGGCAATGTCTAACTCCCAAAGCTCCGATGTTGACAATAGTATTTTATGTTTTATCATCCCTTGTATCATCCCAGAATCTGACGTCAATAGACGACAGATTCTGATGTCTAAAGTCGGTCCTCACAAAGAAAGAGTTAAAGCGATTCTAGTGGCATTTGGGACTTAAAGTGTTTCAACGCAAGTGATTGCCGTCTGCTGTGCTGTGATAAATCGTGATGAAAGAGACACAACATTCAAATGGGCGATACAAAATCGAAAAGCCATTTTCATCTCATTTTCGAAACGATTTCAAACTATTTCAGCCTATTTGATTGATAGGTTTGAAAAACTGAATTAAAAAAGGAATGATTTTCTAATGTTGATGGATGAATGGATAAACGAATGCATGAACGAATGAATGATATGAGGATTTTAATTTCTGACATGAAATCAATTTTCTTTTAGCGCAAGATACAAAATAAACGTCAGAGGATTCACAGACGGTGCCAAACATTGAAACAACATTGAGTGAAAATACACGTAGAATGAATGAATGATGAATGGGGTTATAGGCCCCCTTTGTGCACATATAGGCTAGACTGGGTCATGAGAACCTTCTGAGGATGGTGAGATGAGTGAGATGACACTGCCCTCCAGACACAGGATTCGAAATTCGAGCCCTGGTGAGCACGCTACCTCTCGGTCACGGAGGCTACCCACAATATTGAATCTTTACGAATTAGCAGAAAAAACACATTTTGTTTCTTTAAAACTTGAAGGCGAGAGTAGGGTTCGAAACCGCTATCTCCGACTTTCCAAGCAGGCAGCTATAACCACTGCACCAGAGCCCCACACGTAGAAGAAAATAATTCACATGGATTCACATTGCACCAGCAGCATCGCAGACGGTCGCCCAGCATTGTACCAGCATAGGGTAAGTGTCCCGTTTATCCTTTGCTTTACTTTATTTTTGTCTATTTTCCGGTCTGTATCAGATAAGATTTCTCGTGTATTACGTATCACTGTCACACAGAGCATGAAGATTTTCCATCCCAGCAAACATGATCTATTGGTCCAATGTTGTTTTAATGCTGGGCCAGCGTCGTAGACGGTGGACCAATATTAAAACAACTGTGTATTGTGTCAGCATATCATGTTTCCTGGGAACAAACAACAGAGGTTCAACCAATGTTGGGTTTATGTTGGGCCACCGTCTGCGACGCTGGCCCAGCGCCAACTCAACATCAGCATTTACTAGGCTTGTCACAGCGCTGTTGAGAGAGAGTATGCTAAACATGACTTCACGATCCGGTTTCATTTTCTCAATAAACTCCCGTTTCCCACGACTTACCCCCCTCCCCCAATCACGTTTTTTATCGTCTTTTAAATAATAGGCAAACAAACAGTGGTGACATTTCTAGAACATTGTGATTTTAATTTTATTTAATACATATTTTTTTCAGCTGTATTTTTTATGTAATTATTAAGTTTGAATGATGGCCCATAATAATGAAACATGATAAAAATGTCACAAAACATGCAAAATGAAATAAGCCTATGTTGTGTATTAAATAATCTACATTTCAAAAGTGGCTGTGGTGGTTTTGCCCAGCAGTAATGTTTAGCTATGGTCAAAAACTGTAGAACAGCATTGGGTGAACCAGTCGTGTTAGCTGGCTGCCCCCCCCCCCCCCCGGTCCCCTCGGCGTCCCCCCCTCCTGGGTTCCCGTATTACGTTATACCATAACATACTTTACGTAAGCTGATTCCGCCCGTATTTCCGCGTGACCGACTCACGCACTTGTTGACAAGATCCATTTAAAAATGACCCCCGGCCCCAGGATAATATATCCGGGCCGAAATGAACTTATCCACCTCGGACGCTGCATCATCTCGGACAGGTCGCTTTATAAATATTACATTTCTTCACATCATCTCCCCTCCTTCAGCGGGACCTCCTGTACGTGAGCTGAGTGAGAAGGTTGGCATCATGTCTACACTTCATGTATGGGGCCCTGGTGCGGTGGTTAAACCTACCAGCTTGGAAAGTCGGAGATCGCGGGTTCAAACCCCGCTCTTGCATTCAAGTTTCTGACCGCTGGGATTCGAATTTCCAATCCTGTGACTGGAAGACAGTGTCATCTCATTCATCTCACCATCATCAGGAGGTCCTCCTCGCCCAGTTTAGTTTATATATGCACAAAGGTGGCCTAAGACCCTAATCATTTTTTTAATTTTCTCCACAAGCAGATGGAAGTTTAATAATTGACTCCATCATTAACAAAATAAGTTATAGTCAATTTTGTAATAATGGTTATTTTCTAATACATTTTATTCTCGTTGCAGTAATCGATAAGTCTGTTAATATTATTTTCCATGTTTTTAGTCCATGAATGATAATACGGTTATTTTGGTATAAGTTACTATGTCATTGCATAGAAAGTTATACAAAAATACCAAATGTCCACTCAGTAACAATTTGATGATGTATACCTTCTAAATAATGTTAATGTTTACCATTTCATCGCGGCGACTGACTTTAGACGTCAGAATCTTCAGATTAAGCGGATAGAACTAACTAAGGCATTTATGATGATTTCAAATTGGAATTAACTCTTTGTATCATATAGATATATTTCAGCACTTTAAATGTAAATAACCTTTTAAATATGATCATTCATTAATTCCGGCATCAAAATGGAGAGCATCTCACAAAATGCTGTTGTCGTAGGTCTTCCCAAGGAGGTTATATAAATACCCCCGCAGTTTACCATGGATCATGTTTTGTTTGATTGGCATACACTTGTATTTGGTCTACCATGTCAGAATCACTGCCCTTATCATACGGACGAGAGAACATGTATTTGACAACATGTGCAGACACCCGGTGTAAATGACAGGTTGTCTTTTGGTTGGGGATTCTGCAGACTGTGGCTTAACCCGTTAACCGCCAGTGTCGCATATATTCGAGTTTTATTTTTTTATTAGCACATTAAGTACCACCTTTTAAACATGTTACAGATAAAATGTGACATCAATCAGCAATATTTGAAAACAGTAGACCTCCATTTTGTCAAGGCTGAATAAATTTCAAAATATTTTTATATAAACCAAGAGACCAAAGGTTTTCTTTCAATTTAAAATAATCATAAATGGCTTAGTTTGAGCTCTTTCTGCTCCAACTGAATATTTATGACATAGGTCTACGGTCATTATAGATACTTTTACTCTTTCAGTGCGGGGACGGGCTTTAGACGTCAGATTCTGACGTCTATATAGACGTGAGATTCCGACGTCTTAAGGGACGCACCATTTGATATCTGGGGGGAGCCTAGAAAAATATTTTTAAAAAAGTTTGTCGCCACAAAAGTCAGAAAAAAAATATTGTTGAAAATGTAGGCAGAAAAAAAGTTTGTTGTCGAAATTAAAGAAAAATATGTTGACCAGAAAAACCACCAAATCGTAACCTAGACATACGAGAAAAAACATATTTCAGTTCTTCAACGAAAGATAAGAAAAATAATTGTCGGACGTTCATCGCCCCCCCCAAAAAAAAGTTGTTTTCTTGCGGAGGTGAAAAAAAAAGTTTGCAACCAAGAAAAACTCTAGACCCCCGCCCCAGATATCTAATGGTGCCTCCCTAAGTAGCTTGCTGCTCTGAATGATCCCCACGAAACATGATGCAAATCTGAGGACAAACACGTTACCTCTCCAACATAGAGGGCCCTCATGACTCGTATATAAAAAGACATAATGGCAGAGGCCCATGTCCCATCGTCACATTACACGAGATGTTGGCCCAATGCTGGGTTGATGTTGGCCCAACGTCTGCGACGCTGGCCCAACATCAACCCAACATTGGGCCAACATCTCGTGTTATCTGGATAAGTAGCCATCAGACCTCTATCTCAGACCAATCACTCCAGACATAACTGCCACATCAGCACTTTATCTCCAGCCAATCTCATCTCAGTGAAAACCAGACAGCTAACAACGGGCGCTGGTACAATGCTGGTACAATGCTGGGTGAATGCCGGGCCAATGTCATAGACGTTGAGCCATCAACACGACAGCATTGTGTCTGATTTGGTGTGGTGGTGTTTTATGATGACATCACAGACGCACGTGACGTTCAGCTGAAGGTGCCCCAGAGTGCTGTTTATGTGTAATACGTCACGCTATTATGTGTAAAACGTCACCAGATCAGGTATTACATGTAATACGTCACTGTATTATGTGTAATATATCACCGGGTCAGATAATTATGTGTAATACGTCACCAGATCAGAGTATTATGTGTAATACGTCACGGTATTATGTGTAATACGTCACCAGATCACGGTATTATGTGTCATACGTCACCAGATCACGGTATTATGTGTAATACGTCACCAGATCAGAGTATTATGTGTAATACGTCACGGTATTATGTGTCATACGTCACCAGATCAGAGTATTATGTGTAATACGTCATCAGATCACGGTATTATGTGCAATACGTCACCAGATCACGGTATTATGTATCATACGTCACCAGATCGGAGTATTATGTGTACTACCAGCACAGTGGACTGCGACTTTAAGGTTTTTTTTTTAAAAGAAGTGATTATTTAATATTTCAATGTAATTCACAAAGGTATCTTGTATATATCAGATAGCGTCTACTATTTGTATGATATATTTTCTAAACCAAAATGTGTACCAATCTGAAAAAACGATAGACGTCAGAATCTGACGTCCATAGACGTCAGATTCTGATGTCGAAGGCCGATCCCCGCACTGAAAGAATAAAAAAATTCTAATGGTTGTAGACCCATTACACAGGTATTTAAATGAAGAAGAAAGAGCTAATTAACATTTATGATGTTTTCAAATTGAAAAAAACACTTTGTTCTCCATGGTTTATACAAATTATTTCAGCGGTGTAAGGGTTCAAGCCCAGTTTAGCCTATGTGTGCACCATATGGTCACTGCTCACACTATGTCGTTCGTTCCCTTTACCACTTCATTAGCCTAAGTGGAAGAGATGGTAACGACATGACCTTTCACCTCGAGGTCAGAATCTCTTCTATTACGAGATGTCGGCCTAATACTGGTTAAATGTTGGGCCACCGTCTGCGACGCTGGCCCAACATTTAACCGACATTGGGCAGACATCTCGTGTTGGTTGCGGTGGTCTCAGGTGCTCGCAGCTCCCTGCTCGGCCATTTATAGATGATGTAGGGGACTGTATGAGGCATCTGTAACGATTACCTCTGCTTAAAAGCCTCGTATATCGGCGGTTATCACCTTATTACATGATGCAGTGTGTGGGGGTACAGGCAGGGGCCCTGGTGCAGTGGCCCTCACGATGCATTAAAGCATCATTTTATATCCCCGAAAACAGGCCTAATTTTCCTACAATAAAGGATTTTAGAACGAAAATTTCCATAAAACAGGTTTACCAATACATTACAATTTTATTAATTTTTTTCACTCAGTCAGTCACTCAATCATCTTCATCCACTACAAGTCGAGAATTGCGACAGCAATTCGCGGCTTGTAGTGGATGAAGATCACAATGGTAAATACAGGCTTGAAAGGGTTAATTAAAGCTGCCTGCTTGGAAAGTCGGAGATCGCGGGTTTGAAACCCACTCTAGCTGGCCTTCAAGTTTCAAAGAAGCAAATGTTCCTTCCCCGCTCACTCGTAATGATTTGATATTGCGGGGAGGCTCCGTGACCGAAGAATTAGCGTGCTCGGCCTCACACAGCCATGGCTCGAATTTCGAATCCTGTTTCTGGAAGGCAGTGTCATCTAATTCATCTAACCATCCTGAGGCGTTTCCCTGTCCCAGTTTAGCCTATATCTGGCCTAAAACCTCATTCATTTCATTTTATTTGGATAACAAGCGCATGTCCGCTTCACACATTATACGTTTGAGATTCACGTTAATGTCCGTCCGCAATTCACTGATTTTATTCTGTGAAACTCAATAGCATTGACCTCCATTGTTGTCACCGAGCTAGCAAATACAATGAAGTATGGGGACGGGTCTTATATAACTTTGTTTTCACCGAGTTTCCATTCAAAACGGTTTCCGGTGACGTCACTGCGTATCTCAGAATAGGCTCATAAAACGGATTTAACCCCTACAGGGCGGGGATCGACTTTAGTTGTCATAATCTGACGTCTGTAGACGTCAAATTATGACGACTGAAGTCACTCCCCGCACTGTAAGAGTACAAATATTTCTAATGTCCGTAGACCCATAACATAGGTATTCAAATGAATCGGAATGAGCTGACTAAGACATTTATGATGATTTCAAAATGAGAAAAACCCTTTGTTTTTTATGGATTTTACAAAAAGAATTCAGCGCTTTAAAGGTTAAAACGACTATAATCGCACATAGAGGGGAAAGGGTTAAGGTTTATCCAGCAACACCTTACTCTTATTTACATTAAAAAAAAAATAACCCTTTCAGCATGTTTAGTCCGTTGATCGACTTTAGATCGAATGTAAGAGTAAAATATTTATAACGGCCGTGGACTGATTAGATAGGCAGTGGCGGATCCAGGATTTGACAGACGGGGGGGGGGGCGCCGATTTTTTTCAAGAATTTATGCTCCCTACAGCTGGAAAAGTCAGCCTTTTGTATGCTCTAAAAGGAAAATTTGTTATATGTAAGGCCTAAAATGGCGCATTCTGGAACATATTTTGGCCGAAATCTGGTCGTTTTTTTGTTTTTGAGATCCTGAACGGGGGGTGCTCTGGATCCGCAACTGATAGGTATTCAAATGAAGCCGAAAGAGCTATGACATTTATGATGTTTTCAAAGTGAAAAAAAACATCGGTCTCCATGGTGTATACGAAAGTATTTTGGCACTTTTCAATACAATTCAAGTTTCCCGAAACACTCATAAACAACTACGCGGATTTTTTTTTTGAGAACTTTAAAATAAATAATTACTCAGACGATCCGTGAGATATATTCACTAACACTTATGCCTCTTAGCAGCAAAAATAATTGCACAATGTTTCATATCATCACAATTCTTCTTCAAATTTAGAAATGGCTACGGGAGAAGAAATACATAAATAGAAGCCCCCACTAATATTGTAGAGCAAGCTAGCTTGTCCGTATTTCCATCGCCACTGGCAAACAGAGCATTCCGTGGAGATTGTGTTGAATGTCTGAGTCTTCCGTAAATGTCACAGCTGGAAAACCCACTGACAAATTAACCCTTTAGCCCTTACAGTGCGGGGATAAGACTTTAGCCGTCAGAATCTGACGTCTGTAGACGTCAGATTCTGACGACTAAAGTCGATCCCCGCACTGTTTGAGTAAAAATTTTTCTAATGGCCGTAGACCCATAACATAGGTATTCAAATGAATCGGAAAGAGCAGCCTGAGACATTTATGATGATTTCAAATTATAAAATGTCTCAGCCCTTACACCGCTGACATATTTTTGTAAATTCATGGAGCACAAGGGGGTTTTCAATTTAATATCATCACAAATGTCTTAATTGGCTCTTTCTTCTTCATTTGAATACCTATGTTATGGGTTTACGGTTATTATAAATATTTTAATTCTTTCAGCGCGGGGATCGATTTCATACGTTATAATCTGACGTCTATAAATGTCAGATTCTGACGTATAAAGACGATCCCCGAGCTGAAAGGGTTAACCTTTTAACCGCCGGTCCCGATTATACTCAGTTTCTCGTTTTTTTATTAGCACATTCTGTACCAATTTTTAAACATGTCAAAGATAAAACGTGGCATCACTCAGCAAGATTTTAAAACAGTTGACCTCCATTTTGTCAATTCTGAATAATTTTTAATCACTTGAAGTTGTGAATCGCGTCAGCGAGACACAACTTCAAGTGGGTGAAAATTACAATTAAATAACTTGGCGGTTAACGGGTTAACCTTTAACATACTGAGTAATTACATGCGAGGTGCTGACTGGCCAACGAGTTAACACTTTTTAGTGAGCAGGTCTGCAAGTTTAAAAGGTCACTTCTGGTCATGTATAATGTGTATGGAACCCTTTGGTTACTCGATTATCAGATATACTGTAGCCAGCCTTAATATAAGACTTATTTAAAATGCAAAATCTATTCCTCAAATTAGAGATCTTAAAGAAAGTATTGGGGGGGGGGGGTATAATATATATATATATCAGACTGAGATGCGAATTCCTACTGCAATACTCTCTTCAATGTCAAGGAAACTGATCAGAAAAAAAAGTGAATTGTGAATTGGACAAAAGATAAGCGAGAAATAACAAACGTTATCCGACCTAGATCTTGTAAATTATCCATTATTAGAACTCATTATAAAAACTAAAAATAATGATAACATTTATTTTTTTGTTTGATTTGTTATAATCCATTTTATTTCATTTTCAAGCTGAATTCTGGATGTGATCACTTCTGTGGTGGCGCACTCAGCCTTCAGTTCCGCGGTGATGATTTCACAATGAGTAACATTCATGCTTTATTTGTGACATCCCCGGGCCCCGTCTCCACGTGTTATGAAGGATTCATGGCTATAATGACGTCCAAATCAAA
Source organism: Flabesymbios commensalis (assembly GCA_964017125.1). Taxonomy (NCBI): domain Eukaryota; kingdom Metazoa; phylum Annelida; class Polychaeta; order Terebellida; family Flabelligeridae; genus Flabesymbios; species Flabesymbios commensalis. Next base: position 2,457,127 of record OZ024913.1, read on the forward strand.
CAGCAGTAACTGTTAACTTAACAAGTGAGCAGTTACTGCTGCTTGTTATTGTCTGTCAGTATAATTGAGTCCGGTGGCACGATAATTTATTTCGCCGGAGGTCTTGAGAATCAGTGACAGCCCAGCAAACACGACACATTGAAACAATGCTGGTTTAATGTTGGGCCAGCGTCGCAGACGGTGGACCAACATTAAACCAACATTGTTTCAATGTGTCGTTTTCGCTGGGAGTCGTAAAATGATATTAGTACCCCTGGATCTGTAAATGACTGCTGAAGGCCATCCCAGGGACGATCCCAGCGATTCTTACTGAATTAAGTTAACACCCAGATATTCATGAATATTTCCATTCATCTTGAGATGTTCTCACCAATATCCCTTAGCCCTCACAACTCTCAAACCTTTTTATATAAACCATGGAGACTAAAGGGTTATTTTCAATTTGAAATCATCATAAATGTATTGGTTAGCTTTTCCTGATTTATTTGAATACCTATGTTATGAGTCTACGGCTGTTATAATTTTTTTAGTTCTTCCACTGCGGGGACCGTCTTTATACGTCAGAATCTGACGTTTACAGCTGATATGTAATACATGTCTCTGCGGACAGAATTTGTTTTAAACGTACTTTTATGACGTCATAAGAATTGAGTAATCTCGGGCTCCATCTTGTACGATCAAAGGATCTTACCCTAGATATCTCAGGCTCTGGAAAGAATTAAGTTAACACCCTGATATTCATTAATATTTTCATTCATCATGAGATATTCTCACCAATCTCCATTAAATAAATCAAGACGGCCTCAGTACATACATGTCTCTGTGGAAGGGACATTTTTAAAATGTACTTTTTATTATGTTAAAAGAATGAGTTATCTTGGGCTCCATCTTGTAACATCGAAGGAGCTTACCTTAGATATATCAGGCTCTGAAAAGAATTAACCCTTGGAGCACTGATAGTCGACTACAGTAGACATTCTGCATATTTATTGGCACCTGTATAACCAGTTGTTAAAAGTAAAATGCGTTTTCAATTTTGAAACACTGATATGTTGGGACTTAAATTTCACAAAAAACAAATTTTCAGTCACTTGAAGTTGTGGATCGCGGTAGCGAGACACAACTTCAAGTGACTGAAAATATAAATTGAATAGGTGTTCTAAGAGTTAACTTACCACCCATTCATTATTATTTTTATTCACCTTGCGATATGAATTGCTGCCGTAATTCTCACCTCAAGCTGTATGAAAATGTCCCGATTTTATAAAATACAGACTTTTATTGAAAATTTGTGATGTGGTGTATGTAGTAGTAGTATTATAAATCATTGCTTTACGTCACTTTTCGGCACAAATGGTCTTTTAAGTGACATTGTAATACCATAAAAACGTTGTAGTCAATTGATGAGATGAAATGATGTACAGATGATGATGTGAGGGTGGGGGTGATAGGGCATGGTGGGTTATTGAGAGCGTTTTCCTTCGCTCGCCCGATAAGGGGTTCTGGGCATGTCTAGGGGATCTACCCCCAGACATGCCCAGACGGCCGGAGACTAGGGTTTCGCTGTGCAATTTAATGCTGAAACTCTGTGGCATTTCGCGAAGCTCCGCTATCCTCGGGTCAGATAGTCCCCAAAGTAACAATAGGAAGGGTAACTTCATACATTCCCCGTGAGAGACCTAATGCCAACACACGCTATTGCCCGTTATTTAGGGCTACCACGGCCTACACTAGCGCCAGCACTGATGCGGGTGCTGCATTGGCACCGCCGTTGAGCGGAGGAACCAGGGTACGACACTGGCAATCCGCCTGAAAATTATGGCCAGATAAGAGGAGGCTGCAGCTGCCCTTGGATGATTGCTGTAGACTAGTGCATTTTATAAAATATCTAATTTTTTTGCAAACATGTGATGTGGTGTATGAAAGCAGAATGTTTGTTTATTATAGAGGTTTAGTTCGGTCCCTGATTCCAGTCCAACACGGGATTGCAGAACATACATGTGAGTAACTTCACTGTGAAAGTTTAAAGCAGAGTAATTGGTAAGTGTTCATATTTGAAGTGGACAATATGTCCTTGACGCAAAGTCATCATTGTTGCCAGTAAAATGTCACACAATTTGCAGGCAAAACACATATGTCATGCGAGTAGAGTCAAAAACAACTGTATATTACAGTGCGGGGATTGACAGTCGATACCCTCACTGTAAGTGTAAACAATGTATAATGGTCATAGACTTATAACATAGGTATTCAAATAAAGTGGAAAGGGCTAGCTAAGAAATTGATGATAATTTCAAATTAAAAACACCCTTTGGTCTCCATGGTTTATGCAAAAATATTTCAGCGCTTTAAGGGATGATAGTCCACACAAGCAGCATCAGAGCGGTGTACAGTGGTTATAATGCTGACTGGTTCAGACTGGTTCTGACTGGTTCAGACTGGCTCTGTCTGGCTCAGACTGGCTCTGACTGGTTCTGACTGGTTCAGACTGGCTTTGTCTCGCTCAGACTGGCTCAGACTGGTTCAGACTGGTTCAGACTGGTTCAGTCGTCTAGGGTTGGCGGGTAGAGAGATGGGAATTAATTCAGTGAAAACACAGATGTGACCAAACTCAGTCCCATTCTACACACCACATCATATCTGTCTGGCCATTCAAGGAATCTCATCACATTATTAATGGATCTCTCTTATATTTGGTAAAATATGTATGATATTTGGCAAAATATACTACATATTTGATTAAAAATATCTGATATTTGGTAAAATATATCTTATATTTGGTAAATATATCTGATATTTGGTCAAATATATCTGAAATCTAAAATATATCTACTTTCTAGAAAGCCGACAGTACGAAATCTTTACATTTACCCTTTTACGCGAGTTACAAACACTTTTACTGCCAGATTTATTTCAAACTAAGAAAAAATTATTGGGTATGATAATTCATGTAAATATATAATGACCAAAAATCTGGTGAAAGATATCTCATATTTGATAAAATATATCTAATATTTGGTAAAATATATCTGATATTTGGTAAATATATCTGAGATTTGGTAAAATATACCTGGAATCTAAAATATACTTTCTAAAATGCCGACAGTACGAAATCTTTAGAATTACCCTTTTACGCGAGTAACAAACACTTTTACTGCCAGATTTATTTCAAACTAAGAAAAAATTATTGGGTATGATAATTCATGTAAATTCAAATGATATAACCAAATAAATTAATATGCCATGCTGCTCCAAACTTCCTTCAGAAACATGATTATTGATAACCGATTCATGCCTTATTCATTAATTTTTCATTATTCATACACAGGAGACCAACATTGTGGCCCAAAAGCTGTTTGTAATCCTGAATAAATAAATATGTTTAAAAAAATATATATCTGATATTTGATCAAATATATGTGATATTTGGTGAGCCTTGTAATAGCAAAGCAGATCTGTACACGACAAAATATATGGGTATGCCATTTCGGCATCATGGGATATCGTCCCCATCCTGGCGCTGGTAATGTCGTCCCTATCTGATTCAGCATGTTTGTCAATGCCCCCCTTTCATGTAGCAGGATAGAGGATAAACACAGTGTATTTATGGACAAAGGGGACTGATGCGGCAATGATGGCCAGATATATGACTGCAGATTATCAGGGGGGTTTGGGCCACGAATAACAATCATCCTCTACAACAGGCTGCTCCAACAGACATAATGAAATGAAATGAATCGGGCTTTAGGCCACCTTTGTGCACATATAGGCTAAACTGGGCCAGGAGAACCTCCTGAGGATGTTGAGATGATTGAGATGACACTGTCCTCCAGACCCCAGGATTCGAAATTCGAGCCCTGGCGGTCTGAGGCCGAGCACGCTACCTCTCGGTCACGGAGGCTCCCCACAATACTGACTTTCACACGTGGATGGGGAAGAAACATTTTTGTTTCTTTCAAACCGCCGCGACCGGGAACCGAACCCGGAACTCTGGCGTGAAGGGCAGCAGTGCTAACTACTAGCCTAGGGCCCCCGCCCCCAACAGACATAATACCAGAAATGTACAATATAAATGTCTGATAATACCCAGATCCGCGACACCAGCCAGCATTAGGCCAGCATTGGGTCAACTCCTCGTGTTTGCTGGGATAATACCCAGCGGACACGAGACGTTGAACCAGTGTTGGTTTAATGTTGTGCCACCGTCTGCGACGCTGGCCCAACATTAAACCAACACTGGTCCAACGTCTCGTGTCCGCTGGGTAATCCTGGAGTCAAATGAGGATTTGTGGCTTCACCTTTATTTTGGTTTATCCCTACCCGGTATGACTGGGCCGCCTAACTCATTTACTGCGCGAGGCCCAGTCACACTGATCGCCATTTTGTTTACACTGCCAGCTGTGTAAAAACGACCCTCGCGCTGCCTACCAAAAAACTCGGATGCCAAAAAATTGAGGCGAATATTTCAAGTGCCTATGAAAACTGGGCCATTTTCAGCAGGCGTAAACTTGTGATCGTATTAGAACTGTTACATTTAAAAATGGAGGTCACTGTGTCAGAGCCCTGCGATGTCATCACGGTAGTTTATCCCGTGTTCTCCAGGCAAATATTACAGTAGATAACCAGGAGATTACATTCATAAATAAAATCATGTATGACAACAGCGAGTTCCTACAGTGTGTTCCCACAGTGAACTTCCACAGTGTGTTCCCACAGGGTGTTTTCACAGTGTGTTCACACAGTGTGTTCCCACAGTATGTTCCCATAGTATGTTTCCAGTATGTTCATTCAGTGTGTTCCCAGAGTGTGTTCTCACAGTGTGTTCCCACAGTGTGTTCCCAAAGTGTGTTACCACAGTTTGTTCTCACAGATTGTTCCCAAAGTGTGTTACCACAGTTTGTTCTCACAGATTGTTCCCATAGTGTGTTCCCACAATGTGTTACCACAGTGTGTTCCCACAGTGTGTCCCCACAGTGTGTTCCCATGGTGTGTTCCCACAGTATGTTCCCATAGTGTGTTCTCACAGTGTGTTCTCACAGTGTGTTCCCACAGTGTGTTACCACAGTTTGCTCTCACAGATTGTTCCCATAGTGTGTTCCCACAGTGTGTTACCACAATGTGTTCCCACAGTGTGCTTCCACAGTGTGTTCCACAGTGTGTTCCCACATTGTGTTCCCACATTGTGTCCCCAGTGTGTTTCCACATTGTGTTTCTAGAGTGTGACCCCAAATTGTGTCCCCACAGTGTGTTCCACAGTGTGTTCCCATATTATGTTCCCACAGTGTGTTCCACAGTGTGTACCCACAGTGTGTTCCCACAGCTGGTTCCCACATTGTGCTCTCACATTGTGTCCCCACAGTGTGTTCCCACAGTGTGCTTCCACAGTGTGTTCCCACAGTGTGTTCCCACATTGTGCTCCCACATTGTGTCCCCAGTGTGTTTCCACATTGTGTTTCTAGAGTGTGTCCCCAAATTGTGTTCCCACAGTGTGTTACACAGTGTGTTCCCATATTGTGTTCCCACAGTGTGTTCCACAGTGTGTTCCCACAGTGTGTTCCCACAGTTGGTTCCCACATTGTGCTCTCACATTGTGTTCCCACAGTGTGTTCCCACAGTGTGTTCATAAAGTGTGTTCCCACAGTGCGTTCCTACATTGTATTCACACTGCGAGTTCCAACAGTGTGTTCCTACAGTGTGTTCCCACAGTGTGTTCCACGTTGTGTCCCCACAGTGTCTTCCCACAGTGTGCTACCACAGTGTGCTCCCACATTGTGTTTCCACAGTATGTTCTCACAGTGTGTTCCCACATTGTGTTCCCACATTGTGTTCCCACGGTATGTTATCACAGTGTGTTCCCACATTGTGTTCCCACAGTGTGTTAACACAATGTGTTTTCACAGTGTGTTACCACAGTGTGTTCCCACAGTGTACTTCAAAAGTTATTCCTACATTGTGTTCCCAATTTGTGTTCCCACAGTGTGTTCACACAGTGTGTTCCCATAGTGTGTTTCCACAGTGTTTTTACACAGTGTGTTCCCACAGTGTGTTCCCACATGGTGTTCCCACAGTGCGTTTCCACAGTGTGTTCCCACAATGTGTTCCCACATTTTGTTCCCATAGTATGTTCCCAAAAAGTGTTCCCTACAGTGTGTTCCCACATTGTGTTTCCATAATGTGTTTCCACATTGTGTTTTCACAGTGTATTTCCACATTGTGTTGTTAACTCACTGCGCAGCAGATGTCATCAGGGTAATAATAAACAAGAAAAACGTCATAATTGTAACCAATGAAATACGTTATCAAGTGCGAAATGATCATTAATTCATTGGGCTGAATCTACATTTATTGCAGCATTTTTTGTATGATAAAAACAGTGATATGATCTGTCATTTGACGGGAAACAGCAGTAACTGCTGACCTGAACAGCTACTGATGTTTGTGTTTGCAGAACACATCTCTGACCGAGTGAGTGGAGCTCATTCAGAAAATGAGAATAGGCCAGACACGATAAATCTGAAAAAACCCTGAGCCGGCCTGACAGAACAGATTTGTCACTGTGCCATGGGGAATAAAGGTAACACAGCCGTAACTTCTTAGTTTAACAGTGGGTAGTTACCGCTTTTTACCTCTGTGGCAGGCTGAGTTGTGGGAAGCAAGAGATCATATCAGTAAAACAGAGTCTGTAAATTAATATTTACAGAGGACCGACCTGAACCTGCCTGTTATTATATTAGTGAGGAAAGGTAGAGAGATTTATACCTACTATATATCAACTGACCTGCAAAGACAAACAGCAATAACTGTTTACTTTACAAGTAAACAGTTACTGCTGTTTGTCTTTGCTCGGCGGTCAGTATGCCAGTACTCGATGGCGGGAGAGAATCCTGCCGCTCAAAGACAAACAGCAGTAACTGCTTACTTTACAAGTAAACAGTTACTGCTGTTTGTCTTTGCACGGCGGTCATTATGTCAGTACTCGATGGCGGGAGAGAATCCTGCAGCTCAAAGAGAAACAGCAGTAACTGATTACTTTACAAGTAAGCAGTTACTGCTGTTTGTCTTTGCATGGCGGTCAGTATGCCAGTACTCAATGGCAGGAGAGAATCCTGCGGCTTAAAGACAAACAGCAGTAACTGATTACTTTACAAGTAAGCAGTTACTGCTGTTTGTCTTTGCATGGCGGTCAGTATGCCAGTACTCGATGGCAGAAGAGAATCCTGCGGCTTAAAGACAAACAGCAGTAACTGATTACTTTACAAGTAAGCAGTTACTGCTGTTTGTCTTTGCATGGCGGTCAGTATGCCAGTACTCGATGGCAGAAGAGAATCCTGCGGCTTAAAGACAAACAGCAGTAACTGATTACTTTACAAGTAAGCAGTTATTGCTGTTTGTCTTTGCATGGCGGTCAGTATGCCAGTACTCAATGGCAGGAGAGAATCCTGCGGCTTAAAGACAAACAGCAGTAACTGATTACTTTAAAAGTAAGCAGTTACTGCTGTTTGTCTTTGCATGGCGGTCAGTATGCCAGTACTCAATGGCAGGAGAGAATCCTGCGGCTTAAAGACAAACAGCAGTAACTGATTACTTTACAAGTGAGCAGTTACTGCTGTTTGTCTTTGCACGGCGGTCAGTATGCCAGTATTCGATGGCAGAAGAGAATCATGCAGCTCAAAGTCAAGCAGCAGTAACAGCCTACCTTACAAGTAAGCAGTTACTGCTGTTTGTCTTTGCTCGGCGGTCAGTATGCCAGTACTCGATGGCAGAAGAGAATCATGCAGCTTAAAGACAAACAGCAGTAACTGCTTACTTTACAAGTGATCCAATACTGCTGTTTGTCTTCAAACAATGGAGCGGTAAACAGCAGTAAATATTTAAAAAAAACATTAACTGCTTTCTTTTTAATTTTTAATTTTTAATTTTTGAGTAAGGAGCTAGGTCTATTTTTAAACGGCAGGAAGATGAGAAAAACATTCGTTTGTACATCAGAAAGAATCAAAATGTATAATATCCATTATATACGTATTCAAGTGAAGCGGAAAAAAAGCCATTTATGATGATTTCAAACTGAAAAAACCCCTTTGTTCTCCATGGTTTATACAAACATATTTCAAGGCTTTAAAGGTGATTAATGGACAGGTAGGCATTAGTGATTAATAATGGACAGGTAGGCGTTAATGATTGGCTGGGGTGTGTACACTATGTGTACGTGCACGTGCATCCTCATCTAATAGATTCTGTAAACGCACGTGCTCCCGTCATAATAGTCCTTTGTGTGCAGATGGCGGGGGTGACGATTACCTCCGTGTCAGATGTATTATCATTGCTCGCGTCCCGTGCAGTAGTTTTCACCATGACATGTCCCTATATCATGTATATCAGTATCAACCTATCTCGCACCCATGCTGTTGCCTTTCACTACGATACGTATAGTGAGATCAGCCCATCTCGCACTTTTACCGAAACGCTGTACTGCTCAGTTTGATTTTGCCGTTTCAGATAGATATTCGTACGAGAAAATACATACGGCATCGTTGCTACGGCGAGATGGGCTGACCTCAGCACTCGTCACCATATTAAGGCCTCGCCTAAAGGCTCGGGCTTGATGTGGTGACTTGTGCTGAGATGAGCCTATCTCGCCTTCCCAACGATGCCGTATGCATATATTATCACACCATCGATGGCTTTCTGTTTGCGTATCTAGTTGACCGTATTTTAAAATACAAACGTTGCTCATGTGTGATAGGGAAAATACAGCCCATGTCCAATGAATAAGGTGTTGGCTTAAAGGCTCACACCTTATTGATTGAATGAGTGCTTTCTGATACCGCACCCCATGTTCAAATGAATAACATATCGAGTCTAACAACTGTTATTCATCTGTGAAATAACCAGATGATTATTTCACAGGGAATGGAGAGTTATGGTTGATCAAGTAAAGACCAATTATCAACAGATCAAGGTAGGCCTATGGTACTATAATCAATCAGGTGTGACCGAGCTGTTGATTTTGAGGGATCCTCATTATCAGTTGATTAGGGTCGCATGTGTTTTAAGTCGGTTACAACCCTCAAATTTCTACATTCGTAGCTGCGAAAAAGGGCTCGGCTGTCGGCCTCGACCTTTTTCACAGCTGAGAATGTAGAGCGCTTCTGGCTTGATCCCATACGGTAGTACTGTCAGCATGTAGTACTGAGCAAATACAACCGTTGTTCAATACAACACAATGGATGAGTGTGAAATTTCCTCATATCGCACTCAAATGAACACCGTTCACATAGCTTCCTGACCATGGCTGCTTTTGGGATGCTTCACTTCAGAGGAGACCATACCATGCAGGCAGTACACCACGGCACACTCTGTCAAAGGCTTTAACCAAAACAATACATCAGGAAAGATGTGTTGTAGAGAGGGCAGGTGAAATATTTAAATAGTTATTTAAACTATGAAAACAAAATGTGTTTTTTTTCAATTTGAAATCATCATAGGGGCCTAAATGTCTTAGTTAGCTTTTTCCACTTCATTTGAATACCTATGTTGTGGGTCTACGGCCATTATAAAAATTTCAATTCTTTCAGATAAATATTTCAATTCTTTCAGTGTGGGGATCGACTTTATACGTCAGAATCTGGCGTCTACAGACGTCAGATTCTGACGTATAAAGTCGATCCCTGCGTCAGAATCTGGCGTCTACAGACGTCAGATTCTGACGTATAAAGTCGATCCCTGCGTCAGAATCTGGCGTCTACAGACGTCAGATTCTGACGTATAAAGTCGGTCCTTGCGCTGTAGGGGATAAGGTGTGATGGTCACTATTGCTATGTATGTCATTGTCAAGACAAGGCGTATAAAAGAGAGAACACGCACAGCCTAAATACACCAGAGAAACCAAAAAAAAACAAATGTTAGAAATTAATAACTTCCCGTCTTCAATATCCATCTATTCAACCGTATATATTATAAGCGACTGTGCTACAATGTACTTATCCAACAAAATAAATTAATGTACCTATAGTCGGACATTGGGCGTCACGAGCATCCCTGAGTCACCATGTATCTGGGATGAAATAGTCTGTTAGTGAATGGTTCTCTGTCTTGTCCCGTAAAACACGGCATGTTTACCCAATGATTGGTTAAAGTACCCGGCTGCCTAACTCATTCACTTTGCGGCAGACCCGGTCACACTGAACGCCATTTTATTTACAAAGCCGGCTGTGTAAAAAAGACACTCGCCCCGGCTACCGAAAAAAGTGGATGCCATGAAATCGAGAATAATTTTTCTAGTGCCTATGAAAACTAGGCCATTTTCAGCCTATGAAAACTAGGCCATTTTGTGATCATATTAGAATATTATTATTACATTTAAAAATGGTGGTCACTGTGTCAGAGCCTTGCGAAATCATCAGGGTTGGGCTTATGTTGGGCCAGCGTCGTAGACAATGGCCCAATATTAGCCCAACATTGTGTCATTGTCTCTTGCAGGATGTGACGAAGTAGAAACATTGTGAGCGCTCACATATTACGACGTTAGCATTCTTACGAGTTTCCCGGAAATCCTCCAATATAAAAAAAACTATTCAATGAAGAATCTGAAAATCCAGCCAATTATTACGTAGACAGCCTGCTTCACTAGTTTTCCAGATAAAAAAATAATGAATGGTTATGATTGATAGGGAGTTGTCACTGACGCCAATAGCATTTCTCTCCGAAAGTGTAAACAGCAGTAACTGATTATAGCTCAAGCAAGGAGTTACTTTTTTTTGCCTTATTGGTATGTCCAAGGCAAACAGCAGTAACTGCATACGTGTAAAGTAAGCAGTTACCGCTGTTTGTCTTTGCACGGCGGTCTGTATGCCAGTAGTCGATGGCAGAAGAGAATCCTGCATCTCAAAGACAAACAACAGTAACTGCCCACTTTCCAAGTAAGCAGTTACTGCTGTTTGTCTTTGCACGGCGGTCAGTATACCAGTACTCGATGGCAGAAGAGGATCCTGCAGCTCAAAGACAAACAGCAGTAACTGCTTACTTTGCAAGTAAGCAGTTACTGCTGTTTGTCTTTGCACGGCGGTCAGTATACCAGTACTCGATGGGAGAAGAGAATCCTGTAGCTCAAATACATACAAACAACAGTAACTGCCCACTTTCCAAGTAAGCAGTTACTGCTGTTTGTCTTTGCACGGCGGTCAGTATGCCAGTACTCGATGGCAGAAGAGAATCCTGCAGCTCAAATACAAACAAACAACAGTAACTGCCCACTTTTGAAGTAAGCAGTTAGTGCTGTTTGCCTTGGGTGTACTGTTGTTTGTAGCAACTTAACCCTTACAGCGCTGAAATATTTTTGTATAAACCATGGAGACCAAAGGGTTTTTTCAATTTGAAATCACCATAAATGTCTTAGTTAGCTCTTTCAGCTTTCATTTGAATACCTATGCTGTCAGGTTATGTGTCTACGACCATTATAAATATTTTACTCTTTCAGCGTGGGGACCGACTTTAGACGTCAGAATCTTACGTCTATTGACGTCAAAATCTGATCTATATAGAAGTCAGATTCTGACGTCTAATGTCGGTCCCCACGCAGAAATAGTTCATGTGAATTGTAAGCGGGAAATAGGGTATGGCGTGGGGACAAATGGAGGGAGCCTTTGGCCCTAGTCACGTAATGCACAGATTCAGACAGGAATCTGAAATAATATCGGTGTCAAGTTGGCCCACCATAAGAGATGCTGGGCCAGCAATACACCTACATCATGCAACCATTATCATTTACCAGGACAAGCTCCACCAGTCCACTATGCGACAACGATAAATCTACCGGCATTCGGCGCGCATTGCTAAGCGTTTCTATGGTAACAGGATCAGGAAAAAGCATCGATGGAACAAGACTATTTTGTTCCTCAGGGAGAGGGGAAGACCTGCCGCGTGCAGCAACAGGGAGGCAGTTACCATGGTAACGCATCACATGCACTCGCTGTGTCAGTCCCTATGTAGCCATAGACGATGATTGGACCACTGAAAAATAAACACCATTTGAAACCTGTACATTTTATTCTGGATGTATTACAAACTCGTGAACAAAATCACTCTCATCTTCACCTATTCAATTGTCTGCTACCGGTGGTCTGATGGTCTGATCTGAGGGGAAGGTGTATCACTCCCAGTTACCCTGATGACATTACAAGGCGAAGTAAATGAGTTAGGCGGCCGTTTTATACCGGGTAACTCCCGGTGTGTTCTTTACCCCGGTATTTTTCAATTATTACTAGCTGTCCTGATTTAGACCCATTACGTTCCAGGCATGTTTCAAATCAAATCAATATCCACTTAAAATTATAAAACAGTTTGTGAAGGAGGACCATGTAATCAAATACCTCAGTTCCGTGTTTGATAAATAAACAGATTTTTCATTACTTTGAATACAGAAATAAACAGAAATAAAGAGCAGAAGGGCTAAACAACATGGGGTCAGGGTTTGTTTAGCGGTTCCACATAAAATTAATAATTTGTGTGGCAGCCGTTTCTATTGACAATAGATATATACAGATATATACAGTGAAGAATGACGGATGTTCCACACACGTATTGGGACATTGTTTCGATGCTGTGTCCATGGGCAAGACACTTAACCCTTAAATGCTTCACTTGACTCAGGTGAAAATGAGTACCTGGTAGGACAGATATATCAATGTGCATGATATGCATTCAATGCGTCAAAATGGCTGCAGGACTGTATGCTCTCCATGGAGTTGAAATGGCACACGAACGAACAGGTCAGTGACCAGGGGGTAAAATGATAAAAGCCTGATGAAATACTTGTTATCAGACTATAAACCTGCACCTTTAGCTTTACACGTACCATTTAATTATGTGGATTTGTTTCTCATTATAATGCACGGCAAAGGAGACAGCACATTTGATACATGTTTTTCTGAGCGTATCACTTTGAGCATGATGAATCCCTGGCACACACAAGGGGCGGTCAGAGATGAATCTGTAGCACACACACAAGATCAGACAATCGCGTGTTGGCATCCTCGATTGATCAGTGTGTTGTCATGGTAATGCGAGTGGATCTGTACACATGAGAAGCTGACGGACTGAATGGATGAGATGCCTTCTGTGGCATGGTCAGCATCCTGATGCAAAACCACACTTCCAGCACCATCCTGGTCACAATCTGACATCTGTAGACGTCAGATTCTGACGTATAAAGACGGTCCCCGCACTAAAAGAATTAAAATATTTATGATGGCCTTAGACCCATGACATATAGGTATTCAAATGATGAATATGTATCATGATGATTTCAAATTGAAAAAAACATTTGGTCTCCATGGATCATACAAAATAATTCAGCGTTGTAAGGCCTTAAGAAGCCCCTTGGTGTCACCAACAATAGCTTAGAGACTTAATAACTCCTACAGCGCGAGGATCGACTTTAGTCGTCAGAATCTGACGTCTGTAGACGACAGATTCTGACGACTAAAGACGATCCCCGCACTGTAAGCATGGTAAGAGCAAGGATACTAGAACACTAGTATTCTTGGTAAGAGGGAAAATATTTCTTATGGTTGTAGACCCATCACATAGGTATTCAAATGAATCGGGAAGACCTAACTAAGACGATTAGCAAAATTGAAAAAACCCTTTGGTTTCCATGGTTTATAAACAAATAATTCAGCGCGATTACGGTTAAGCCGAAGATGGAACATCACACGTTTCTTTGAACTATGTCTAAAACTGCAGCTATTTGTTAATATATACGTGACTTAGCACATAAAGGGTGAGATGGTAGCTAGAGTCATCTCATTTCATTCATGAGGGCTCTATAATAGATGGTCTGTTTATTACTGGGCATTCCCTCATGACTGATCATTTTTCATGTTTCTATTCTTTGCAGATATTACAACTCAAAACAAGTCTTAGACCACGTGACGACCAGGGTCATTAATCCTTGCACTGCGGTGATCGACATTAGATTCAGACGTCTATAGAAGAATCTGAGACGATGAGTCCATAGACGTCAGATTCTGACGTTTAAATTCGATCCCCGCACTGGAAGAGTAAAATATATATAATGGCCGTGGATTCATAACATAGGTATTCAAATGAAGCGGCAAGAGCTGACTAAGACATTTATGATGATATCAAATTGAAAAAAACACGTTGGGTCTCCATGATTTATCCACAAATGATTCTGCGTTTTGAAGGTTAAGCCCACGTAACCCGATGACAAGGGTCATTCAACTCAATGCGACAGCGGCCATCACTCCAGGGAGGTTATGTGTCCTCTTGATTATTCCAAGGAAAATAATATCTAATTCTATTTTCCTTAATTATTCAAAGTTCAGACCACTTCGTCCCCTTGGGTATGAAAGGGTGTATCTGCCACTTCGCCCCCTTGGATATGAAAGGGTGTATCTGCCACTTCGCCCCCTTGGATATGAAAGGGTGTATCTGCCACTTCTTCCCCTTGGATATGAAAGGGTGTATCTGCCACTTCGTCCCCTTGGATATGGAAGGGTGTATCTGCCACTTTACAAAGTGGCAGATACACCCTTTCATATCCAAAGGGATGACTTGATCAATAGAACCATTCAGTCCAATACGCCCCTACATTATTCTAACATCGGATGAGCGTGTTTGATACCCATATTATACATCTCATATTGAAAATCACTACACGACTACTGAAAAACTAGCTGACTAGTCTCACCTGCGTGTATAGGTGTTTTAATATTCTCTCCAACTCCCCCGTCTCTGGGTGCTATGGGATGTGTGTATGAGCCATAATGAGAATGGCTCGGTCGTCAGCACTGGTCGATAAGGGTGTCTAGTCATTGAGGAAATGAGGATGAGCACTGAATGAGGGCGACATCAAATCCTAGATGCCAGATATAAACCAATCAACCAATAGCTTCTGTAGTACGCTTAGTTTGGAAGAAAACAGCCCACTATTAGCTGCAGGCCTGATGCTAGAGTCTACTGCTTGCTACAGCCGTTGTCATAAAGCATACCAATTGCTGTAGGTTTTGAGCTAGAGCCTGCCATTAGTTGTAGGCCTTGTCTTAGAGTCTACCATTAGTTGTAGGCCTTGTCTTAGAGCCTACCATTAGCTGTAGGCCTTGCCTAGAGCCTTCCACTAGCTGTAGGGTTTGAGCTAGAGCCTACCGTTTGCTACAGGCATAGTCATAGAGCCTACCATGTGACGTAGGCCTTGTCCTATGAACTACCATGTGCTACATCCAGAGGTTCTTAATGGCTGGATCCAGGTCTTGATCTGGAATTGTGATGTAGGTTTGTTGCAGGCCTTGTGAGCGCCCTGGATCTGTAGAATTGCAGTCTTTTCTGTCTGGATTAGAGCCAGACATTGATGTCCACACTGTCTTTATCATGGACACAGCCACTGACTGGATCCACGGGGCTAACAGCAGCAGCAGTGTGTCAGCAGCGGTGTGTCGGCAGTGTGTCGGCACTGTCAGCAGTGTGTCGGCACTGTCAGCAGTGTGTCAGCACTATCGGCAGTGTGTCAGCAGTGTCAGCACTGTCAGGAGTGTCGGCAGTGTCAGGACTCTGTCTGGATATTACTGAGGAAAGCAGATTAAGGACACACAATGAGGACACGTCCGTTGCAAACAGCAGCAGCAGTATGTCGGCAGTGTCGGCAGTGTCGGCAGTGTCAGCAGTGTGTCATGACGTCAGTGATGACAGCAGATTAAGGTCGTGTCCGCTGTCATCATGTCCTCATATCCTGGTCACACACATCCCTGGATACAGGGGATCCATATGAGGTGTGTGGACGCAGCTGCCAAGGTAATAATGCAGGATCAACAATACAGAGTCATACGTCCACGAGGGGTGAGAGGGGGGGGGGGGATGCAGGAGAAGCAACGCTAGAAACCGGAGCTGATGTAAAGGCAGCAGCAGTAACGACAGCAGCAGCAGCAGCAGCAGCAGCAGCAGCAGCAGCAGCAACAGCAACAGCCTAATGATGAGCAGCAGCAGCAGCAGCAGCAGCAGCAAAAGCAGCAGCAGCAGCAGCAGAGACAACAGCAGCAGCAACAGCAGCAGTTGCAGCAGCAAAAGCAGCAGCAGCAACAGCAGCAGAGACAACAGCAGCAGCAACAGCAGCAGTTGCAGCAGCAGAAACAGCACAGGCGGCAACAGCAGCAGAGACAACAGCAGCAGCAACAGCAGCAGTTGCAGCAGCAAAAGCAGCAGCAGCAACAGCAGCAGAGACAACAGCAGCAGCAACAGCAGCAGAGACAACAGCACAAGCGGCAACAGCAGCAGCAGCAGCAGCAGCACAATAAGGAGCAGCAGCAGTAGCACAATAAGGAGCAGCAGCAGCAACAGCAGAAAGAGCAGCAGCAGCAGCGAAAGCAACAGCAGCAACAGAAGCAGGAACAGCAGCAGCCGGAGCAACGACAACAGAAGCAGCAGCAGCAGGAGAGAGCAGCAGCAGCAGCAGCAGCAGCAGCAGCAGCAGGAGAGAGCAGCAGCAGCAGCAGCAGGAGAGAGCAGCAGCAGCAGTTACCATCGAGACAAAGAAGAGTGTGTCACGGTAAGCGGCCAGTGATGAGGCACTGAGCGGTGCTGAATAGCGGTATAGGATAGGGGGGGATAGATCAGCTAAAACATGGCAGAAATGGGAGGAAACAGGGCAGGTGTCTCTGTGGATAAATACAACGTCTGCACAATGACGGCTCAACGTCTGCGACGTTGAGCCGTCATTGAGCAAACATTGTATTTACATTTGTTTTTCTCTACTATGACTAGATAATAGAGGGCCTTTTGTTGAGTGTTAATGGAAAAGGAGGGTTGCGATGAGAAAAGTGCTGCAATGAAAGCAAGGCGGTGGTCGAGGGAGGGGCGGAGGTCAGGGGGGGGGGGGGGGGTATCATGTAGCAGGTTTACAATGAGGGGTATTCGTTTACACCTGGCCTCTCGGGGGGGGGGGGGGGGGGTGGCACAGATATCATATGTTCAGAAATAGGCTATATCTCCTTTTAACTAAATCAACAATATTGTTTAGATTCATAACTTCGTGGAACAATATATTCAATATAAGTGGATACGCCATCTACCATGATTCGTCATCTGACACCACCATGCTCAGAAGTTAAAGCGACACTATTAGTCTAAAATCATCAAAAACTCGTCCATATGATGTGTACATGTCCATGAACATGTCAATGGACTAGAATTGTGGAAGTCTTTTAAATTTCGGGTTGCAGGGGCAACGTGGCAAGTGCGCCGAAAGCCCCGTTTATCAGTCATTCCTGTATTTATTATCTTGGACATGCATGTCCGAAATAAAATAAAATACTGATTTTTTTATGATTTTAACCTCATTGTGTCTATTTAAAGGTGATAAAAACTCGTGGCTGGAAATCACAGTCGTTAGCAGAGAGTGCGAAATTATATGCATACAGCATCGTTGGGAAGGTGTGATGGGCTCATCTCAGCACAAGTCACCAAATCAAGCCCGAGCCTTTAGGCGAGAACTTTAATGTGGTGACGAGTGCTGAGATCGCCCATATCACCTTACCCAAACGATACAGTATGTATTTACTCGTACGAATACCTATTTAAAGCGGACAAATCCAACTGAGCAGTGAAAAGTTTTGAAGAGAGTGCGAGATTGGCTGATCTCACCATACGACTCGTAGTGAAAGCCAACAGCAAGAGTGCGAGAATGAATAATAATAAACATAAATAGTGGAGTTAATTTTATGACATCTATTTATAGACACAGGATTAGTCGAAATGTCAACCATGCTAACAACCGAGTGTCGCAACGAGGTGTTAAATATGGCCTTAACATGTTAAAAAGATCAAATGTGGCCAGCCGTTACTGCTTTAATTCAGTTAATAAGCATTGAACGTTAACTAGCAATAAATTGCTAAATGTTAAATCTTTTGATTATTTTCGCATATGCCTAGTCTTGAATTTTTACTTTCTTGAGTCGATACAATCAGCCTATTAAAAAAACATCTAAGTTAATAAATGAAGCGGAAAGAGCTAAATAGGACATTTATAAAGATCTTAAATTAAAAAAAATTGCTCTCTTGATTGATATAAAAATATTTCAACACTTTAACTGTCATTGGTTAAGACTACCATGGACACGTCTATATACAGGCCTAAGAGTACAAGGGGTAACATCATCTTCGTTTGTAGACGATTGTTTGTCTGTACTTGCGTGCATGTACACGATGCATACAAACCCTACCCTGGGGTATGACAGGCATGCTCTGGGGTAACTAACACTCCACCTAGTGGATACCCTGTAACTAAACCACCCCTTCCGCTTACATATGTACATAATACTCCACATAAAGACCGATAATGAACACACGCCAGCCACCATTGTCCTCCTTGGAGGCGTCAGGTATATTTTGTGTCATTTGAAGCGGGAATTTCTAGTGATATTTCCAGGTTCACATGATCAATGTTTTTTGAAAATATGCGGTTGTTGACATCTCCCGAATTTACGATTAAATATTGTCTTTATTTCAATATCCATATATAATTGAGTTGGTTTGAAATGCACTTGAATATATTTACTAAAAGAAATAAGGACCCAGAAGGACTCGACTAAAACCCAGAAGGACTCGACTAAACGAAATGCTGAAAGTCTAAAGTCTGACCCTTGAAGTCCATCCCCGCGCTGCAATAACAAAATATTTCTAATGGCCGTAGATCCATACCATAGGTATTCAAATGAATCGGAAAGAGTTAACTAAGACATTTATGATCATTTCAAATTGAAAAAAAAACCTTTGGTCCCCATGGTTTATATGAAAAACATTTCATTGCTTTACCCTTTCAAACCTGAATTTGCCATTTGCCAAAGCACCCTTTTGTATCCCTGAAAACACACTTAATTTTCCTACATCCAAGGGTTTCAGAACGAAAATTTCCCTGAAACTGGTTTACCAATATATGGCAATATTCTTTAATTTTCACCCACATCAAATCATCTTTATCCACTACAAGTCGAGAACTGTGACAGCAATTCGCGGCTTGTAGTGGATGAGATGACAATGGTAAATTCAGGCTCGAAAGGGTTGACATACAGAGTACACACATAATGGCTATGTTCAGGTGATCTAATTATACCACCTTTCTGCTCACGGCTAGACCGTCTGATCGGAGGGGACATTCATTATGTGTACTTCAGGAGGGGCCACTCATTTAATCACCTGGCGTACAGCGCAATATAAAAAAATGCACGTGTAGAGGGGAGTTGCTTATCTACTAGATGCATCCTACCAGATATAAATAAAAGAGCATTCTCTCTTATGTATTTCTGGTCCTAACTATCCCCAATTAGGGAATATCTCAAAGGACCAAGAATATAACAGATAAAAAATCTCACAAATCAAATGAAATTAATCGGGCTTTAGGCCACCTTTGTGCACATATAGGCTAAACTGGGCCAGGAGAGCCTCCTGAGGATGGTGAGATGAATGAGATGACACTGTCCTCCTCTCGGTCACGGAGGCTCCCCACAATACTGACTTTCACACGTGGATGGGGAAGAAACATTTTTTGTTTCTTTCAAACCGCCGAGACCGGGAACCGAACCCCGAACTCTGGCGTGAAAGGCAGCGGTGCTAACCACTGCCCCAGGGCCCCCGCCCCCCAAAAAAAATATCACAAAGAAGGCTAAAATTACCACTTTTCCTTCCCAAAACACTGCCTGGTCTGTGTTAACCTGAACAAAAGGTTTTGTTCAATTTGAGAGCGACACATAGTGTCTTAATAGGGTCTCCTGACAAATTGTATTACATATTACATTTTATTTCATCTTTTTTATAATGTCGTATAAATACGTGGGAGTCTAATTCTGAGCCTGTCTGAATGTGTGATGCGGCCTGTCATGGTGTGTGATTTGGAACTGAAATGTTACTGATTCTAAAAAAAAATATTTTCGACCTGATTACTCCCCGATATATTCAGATATGACAGTCCAAAGAAATGTCCCACGAATTTGTATGCCTTCAATCAGTGGCTGAAACCTGTTTCAGCCATTGGGGCTGCCTGAATGTGTGATGCGGCCTGTCATGATGTGTGATTTGCTGATGGTATGAAGATGACACTAGATCAAACCCATGCATATCACATTCAAAGCTAGTTTAACCCTTACAACGCTGAATTATTTTTATATAAATCATGGAGACCAAAGGGTTTTTTTCAATTTGAAACCATCATAACTGGCTTATTTATCTCTTTCCGATTCCTTTGAATACCTATGTTATGGGTCTACGGCCATTAGAAATATTTTCACACTTACAGTACGGGAATAGACTTTAGACGTCAGAATCTGACGTCTACAGACGTCAGATTCTGACGACTGAAGTCTATCCCCGTACTGTATGGGTTAAGGTTTTGCTGTGGAGAATCATTTACCCCAGCCAATCAGCGCTGGAGACACATGTTGAGATGACCTTGACCTGTGGCCTTTCTTCAGCCAGCTAAGCGTGTTGCCATGCCAACCAATTAGCATTCAACGGAGCTTGTCCCGGTTATGATTAAGGGGTGATAGGACTTCCGAGAAGAATATCCGTCCTTCTCAAAACAAATTAATGCAGAAAATAATATTATGTTTAATTTAACCGCTCTAATCACCATCGTCTGGTCTATTTAACCACTTCAACGCGGGGACCGTCTTTTAAACGTCAGAATCTAACATGTATACACGTCAGAATTTAGACGTCTGATTCAATCTAACGTCTAAAGTCGGTCCCTGCGCTGAAAGAATTAAGAATGTATAATGGCCGTAGCGCCCATAACATATGTATTCAAATGAAGCAGAAAGAGCTGATTAAGACATTTATGATTTATAATGATTTCAAAACAAAAAAATAAATTATTTAGTCTCCATGGTTTATACAAAAATATTTCAGCGTCTATTAACGCTGAAATATTTTTGTATAAGCCATGGAGACTGAATGTTTTTTTCAGCCATTATAATTTTGTATTATTTTTTTACAGGTACCGTCTTTAGACATCAGATTCTGACGGACCCGCACTTAAAGGGGTATATCTAGCGTTATGTCTTGAAGAGAAAAGTGCAATAGCGGCTCTAAAGTGCAGAGACAAGCCGTAGTATAAAAAAAACTTTTTATATGAGCAGTTGCTGCTTTTTGTCTTGCAGGATAATGTTGACAGAAAGAAGGCAACAAACGGAAAGAGCACACTATGATCCTCTGGTGAGACAACGGAAAACATCAAACTCGACTACAACGTCACCTGGTGACTAAGGGTGATTTGTATAATTGATTTCAACCAGGACGGTTATGTTTTTAGTCGTGTTGGTTTGTGTGTATATTTGTCGGTCTGTTTGTCAGTTTGTTTGTGTGTCCACAGGATTACATAAAAAGTAATGAACGGATTTTTATGAAATTTTAACAGGGTTCCCACGGTCATGGAAAATCATGGAAAAACATGGAAAATGAAAAAATAAAATCCTGGGGGCCATTTCACTAACATTCACTGATCTTTAGGCAAGAATATCCTTACACTAAAGATCATCCAGTGTTCTAAAGATCTTTCTGTCTGACCGTTTCACTAACGCGATCTTTACCTTATGTCTTAATCTTTATCGCCAAGTGCTAAATAATTTATACACTATCATCATATCGCACGATACACCACAACATCCGTTGTTTTTAACCAATCTGCCGGCAGCGGGATGACATCATTGTTTTGTAAACATTCACCAGAGCACGTGTAGTCTACTATAGAATAATGAACCACTACCGGTAGGCCTAGGTTCTTTTTTTAAATATAATTAAGTCAGTCAAGTTTTCAGATAATAATATTGAGGATATATAAATTATAACAATAAATAGCGCAATGTCGACACTATAGGCCCAAATATATTCAGATCAAGTTGATTAACAGTGAATTTATTTCAATCTTGTTAGACCGTGCGTCACACCGTGGACAGGACAAGAGCACAGGGTAGGCCTATTGGTAAACATGAAGATATCGACGCCGACTTGGTAAAATTATAGATTTAATTATAAGCCTAGATTATATTAGCCTAAGTTTACAACGTGCCACCCCTATAATGTAATTTACCTAGGCTTATATTGTATAGCATCTGGGAGAAAGGCAACCAAGCATGTCGCCTGCCTGTATGAGACATAGGGCCTAGAGTATATTTCACCTACCAGCACATACCGCACCATATAGGCTTAGACTACACATTATTGTACACACACGGAACTTGTACAATGTCTGGGTAGGTATACTAGGCCTATATATCTACCAGCTACCGCCACACAGCCAACGCTTTGTTTAGGTTAGGCTGGAATCAAGTATTCTTGGTCGCTATAGGCATTTATTCTAGAGTTGCAAAAGGTATAGGCCCTAAACAGTGGGCCTAGAGTAACCTACATCAATGTTGAAGATAATCAGCGAAACTGTGAGTAAAAGGAATAATTAATTCAAGAAAAAATATAACATCTGATTAGGCCTACAACTTTGATCATTCATGAGCTGTCGTTTTCTACACAAATGATAAAATACAGAGTCTAATTCATGAATAAACATTATGTTAAAGATCGTCTTTAACTGTTTAAAGAGTGCCCCCGACCACTCCTTAGATCTCTTCTTTATAATTAAAGATTTCGCCTTAAAAATCTTTAGTGAAACGGCTGACTTAAAGAACACTCCTTAATGATCGTTTGTGAAACAGTCAAATCTTTAATTAAGGATAAATCTTTATTTAAGGAGGGTTTGGCGTTTTAAAGATCATTTTTGCCTTAAAGATCGCTTAGTGAAACGCCACCCAGGCCTGGAAAAGTCATGGGAAATGAAAATTTAGCAAAAAGTCATGGAAAAGTCATGGAATTTCGGATTTTTAAAAATATCTATAGATCACTTCTCTTAAAAGTTAAATTGAAAAAAATGTGTTGATTACAAATGTGTTGATTTCTTACACTTTTGACACACAATGACACAAAACTAAGAAACCAGGGGCCCGTTTCACTAACATTCACTGATCTTTAGGCAAGAATATCCTTAGACTAAAGATCATGCAGTGGTCTAAAGATATTTCTGTCTGACTGTTTCACTAACGCGATCTTTACCTTATATCTTAATCTTTATCGCAATGTGCCAAATAATTTATGCACGATCATCATATCACAGGATACACCACAACATCCGTTGTTTTTGACCAATCTGACGACAGCTGCATGACATCATTTTTTTGTAAACATTCACCGGAGCACGTGTAGTCTACCATAGAATAATGAACCACTACCAATAGGCCTAGGTTCTTTGTTTTTAAATGGCATTAAGTCAGTCAAGTTTTTTGAGATAATAATATTAGGGATATATAAAATATAATAATAAATAACGTAATTTCTTCACTCTAGGCCTAATTATATTCAGATCAAGTTGAAGAACAGTAAATTTATATCAATCTCGTTGGACCGTGCGTCAGATCGTGACAGGACAAGAGAACAGCTAGGTAGGCCTTTTGGTAAATATGAAGGTAGGCCTATCGTCGCCTACCTGGTGAAATTATAAATTCAATCATAGGCATACGTTATATTAGCCTAACTTTACAATGCGCCACCCCTATAATGTAATTTGCTTAGGCCTATAGTGTATAGCCTCTGGGAGAAAGGCAACCAAGCATGTCGATCGCCTGCCTGTATGAGATATAGGGCCTATGGTATATTTCACCTACCAGCACATACCTCACCATATAGGCTACGCTTAGACTACACATTATTGTAGACACACGAAACTTGTACAATGTCTGGGTAGGAATACTAGGCCTATATATATCTACCAGCTACCGCCACATAACCTAGGTTTTGTTTAGGTTAGGTTAGAATCAAATATACTAGATAGCTATAGACATTTATTCTAGAGTTGAATAGGTATAATCAGTAGGCCTAGAGTAGCCTACATCAATGTTGTAGATAATCAGCAAAACTGTGTGTAAAACAAATAATTAATTCAAGAAAAAATATAACATCTGATTAGGCCTACAACTTTTATCATTGATGCGCTGTCGTTTTCTACGGGAATGATAAAATACAGAGTCAAATTCATGAATAAACATATGTTAACCATCGTCTTTAACTGTTTAAAGAGTGCCCCCGACCACTCTTTAAATCTCGTCTTTATAACTAAAGATTTCGCCTTAAAAATCTTTAGTGAAACGGGTGACTTAAAAATCACTCCTTAAAGATCGTTCGTGAAACAGTCAACTCTTTAATTAAGGATAAATCTTTATTTAAGGAGGATTTGGCGTTTTAAAGATCGTTTTTGCCTTAAAGATCGCTTAGTGAAACGCTACCCTGGGGGCCATTTCACTAACATTCACTGATCTTTAGGCAAGAATATCCTTAGACTAAAGATCATGCAGTGTTTTAAAGATATTTCTGTCTGACTGTTTCACTAACGCGATCTTTACCTTATATCTTAATCTTTATCGCCATGTGCCAAATAATTTATGCACGATCATCATATCACAGAATACACCACAACATCCGTTGTTTTTGACCAATCTGACGACAGCTGCATGACATCATTGTTTTGTAAACATTCACCGGAGCACGTGTAGTCTACCATAGGATAATGAACCACTACCAATAGGCCTAGGTTCTTTGTTTATAAATGTAATTAAGTCAGTCAAGTTTCGAGATAATAATATTAAAGATATATAAAATATAATAATAAATAACGTAATGTCTACACTCTAGGCCAAATTATATTCAGATCAAGTTGAATGACAGTAAATTTATATCAATCTCTTTGGACCGTGCGTCAGACCGTGACAGGACAAGAGCACAGGGTAGGCCTATTGGTAAATATGAAGGTAGGCCTATCGACGCCTACCTGGTGAAATTATAAATTCAATTATAGGCATACGTTATATTAGCCTAACTTTACAATGCGCCACACCTATAATGTAATTTGCCTAGGCCTATATTGTATAGCCTCTGGGAGAAAGGCAACCAAGCATGTCGCCTGCCTGTATGAGATATAGGGCCTATGGTATATTTCACCTACCAGCACATACTGCACCATATAGGCTACGCTTAGACTACACATTATTGTACACACACGAAACTTGTACAATGTCAGGGTAGGATAGGCCTATATATCTACCAGCTACCCCCACATAACTGAGGCTTTGTTTAGGTTAGGTTAGAATCAAATTTTCAATGTTGAAGATAATCAGCGAAACTGAGTAAAACGAATAATTAATTCAAGAAAAAATATAACATTTGATTAGGCCTACAACTTTTAAAATTGATGCGCTGTCGTTTTCTAAGGAAATTATAAAATACAGAGTCAAATTCATGAATAAACGTATGTTAACCATCGTCTTTAACTGTTTAAAGAGTGCCCCCGACCACTCTTTAAATCTCGTCTTTATAACTAAAGATTTCGCCTTAAAAATCTTTAGTGAAACGGGTCACTTAAAGATCACTCCTTAAAGATCGTTCGTGAAACAGTCAACTCTTTAATTAAGGATAAATCTTTATTTAAGGAGGATTTGGCGTTTTAAAGATCGTTTTTGCCTTAAAGATCGCTTAGTGAAACGCTACCCTGCGACACCCGGTTCTGCTTTAGATCGGCCGCTGTGGTGGTGGAGGATGCACCATTTCTTTTTAAATGTAAATTTTTATATAATAGTTCACAAAGTCATGGAATTATTAAAAAATGGTCATGGAAAGTCATGGAAAAATCATGGAATTTCATTTCCAGATGTCTGTGGGAAGGAACCCTGTTTAACCAGAGGTTCATCTCGCAGATGATCCGGATTACTAGTCAGATCCAGATTACGATGCCGATCGCACGGATCTGCATGAAGCGTTTACCAGAGGTGTCTTTCATCGGGCCAAGGAATAATCAATTACTTTCAGCGGATGTTTGCAGTCTCCCTGACTGATTGTTTAGTTTAATAATAAGAGGAGTTGCTGGTACATTGTGATTGCATGCTGAGCTCATTTGTAATTGTCATTATTCCAGAGATATTACGTGTAGAGGAGCGTCGTTTACTGTGACAAGACAAATAAAATAGGCAAATTTAACCATTTGTTTGTTGTGTGTTTGTTTAGCAATAATTACTGTCGATTTATCACATGTAATGTATCTATATTTATAGATGACTATGAGATTTATTTTATGTATGTATTTCTCTTACAACTCATTTATGAGTGACCATTTTAACCAAGTAATACACTATATTAATACATTAAGGGGAATATAAGCTAGTGTGACTAAGGACGCCAAGCTTAGATTCCAATTACTGTAATAATATAGTGTAGGCCTATTACTTTGACAGAAACTTTCGGTTAAAATATCATATATATTAAGATTCACTATATAGTTGGTGTATTTTATTATGCGGAAGAGAAAATATGATCACTACTACTACTACGTTTGTATTTTCTCACACGATGGCATACGCTACCATACATTGTGCTCAATCTACAGCTAGAGTGCGATATGGGCTGATACCGATATACGTTTCGTAGTGACAACCAAAAAACAGAGTGTGATGATGTTATAATAGCGTGATTTAAGAGGGAAATGATTGAGTTCATCTGAGGATATTCTTGAAAAATCTCAGCCCTAATCAGGGTCATTACAATACGAGGGAACAAGTGATCCTGATAGGGTACAAAATCCACAGAAAGAACCTCAAATTAACAGGCTGCTGGACCAAACATATGATATTACTGTTATCAGGTTAAACCATTATTATCACATATACATTTGAATTGCAGGACACAAGTAAAAAAGCGTAAATGTACACTTCGCGCCCTACTGCTGACCATTTGTGTCTTGCTTCTGACCATTTAGAATGCAGATCACCTTGTCATTGATGGAAACATTTCATATTTAGCACAAGCATAGGCCTTGACCCACAGGGTAGGCTGGGCCGACGTTGTACAAATGTTATACAAATGTTTTGTGTTTTCTGGGTAGGGAACATATTGTGAGTGACAGGTTATCTATTATGTATAATAATATGCCTTACCTTCCGCGTCCCTGTTGTTGTTAATGGCACTGTTATGTCTGGCTTCTTCTAGAGACTTGAGCAGAGTCTTGTCTTTATCCACACTGATCTTATAATAGCCCTCCACCAGCAACACGAAATCAGAAGCGTCATCTGTCAGCATGGAGAGACTGACCTGGAACACAGGGTAACACAATGTGAAACATGGATAGATGCACGTGGAACACAGAGGGAAACACAATGTGAAACATGGAGAGACTCAACCGAAACACAGGGAAACACAAGGTGAAACATAGAGAGACTAACATGAAACACTGAGGGAAGCACAATGTGAAACATGGTGAGCATGTATAGACTCACCCGAAACACAAGGTGAAACACCATGAAAATCGCTTGATTGAAAATTTAGCAACCAGAAGCATTACAGACTAGAGCAGGTAATAAAATAAAACGTGAAATTTATGTTACTTAACAGCATGAATCTAGCGTGAGAATGGAGGTAATCCTACCTTTTCATGAGGAGCCACCAGGATCAGCTCTACCCGGCGCATTCTCTCTGTCTCTTACCTTTTCATGAGGAGCCACTAGGATTAGCTCTACCCGGCGCATTCTCTCTGTCTCTTACCTTTTCATGAGGAGCCACTAGGATTAGCTCTACCCGGCGCATTCTCTCTGTCTCTTACCTTTTCATGAGGAGCCACCAGGATCAGCTCTACCCGGCGCATTCTCTCTGTCTCTTACCTTTTCATGAGGAGCCACTAGGATTAGCTCTACCCGGCGCATTCTCTCTGTCTCTTACCTTTTCATGAGGAGCCACCAGGATCAGCTCTACCCGGCGCATTCTCTCTGTCTCTTACCTTTTCATGAGGAGCCACCAGGATCAGCTCTACCCGGCGCATTCTCTCTGTCTCTTACCTTTTCATAAGGAGCCACCAGGATCAGCTCTACCCGGCGCATTCTCTCTGTCTCTTACCTTTTCATGAGGAGCCACTAGGATTAGCTCTACCCGGCGCATTCTCTCTGTCTCTTACCTTTTCATGAGGAGCCACTAGGATTAGCTCTACCCGGCGCATTCTCTCTGTCCCTTACCTTTTCATGAGGAGCCACCAGGATCAGCTCTACCCGGCGCATTCTCTCTGTCTCTTACCTTTTCATGAGGAGCCACCAGGATCAGCTCTACCCGGCGCATTCTCTCTGTCTCTTACCTTTTCATGAGGAGCCACCAGGATCAGCTCTACCCGGCGCATTCTCTCTGTCCCTTACCTTTTCATGAGGAGCCACCAGGATCAGCTCTACCCGGCGCATTCTCTCTGTCTCTTACCTTTTCATGAGGAGCCACTAGGATCAGCTCTACCCGGCGCATTCTCTCTGTCTCTTACCTTTTCATGAGGAGCCACTAGGATCAGCTCTACCCGGCGCATTCTCTCTGTCTCTTACCTTTTCATGAGGAGCCACCAGGATCAGCTCTACACGGCGCATTCTCTCTGTCTCTTTCACCATCTCCAGGCTCAACAGGTCCTCAAAGTTTGCCAGTCTACTTAACTGTAACACACACAGTATATATTAGTATACTATATTAGCAAAAAACAATATCAACACGTGGCCAGACTTTTAATAAACATTGAGTTGCTATATTACTGCAATACTTATAGTCTGTCCAACGGTGGAGGACTGTCCAAGGTGAAAGTTATAGCTTTTCATTGATTAATCTCGCGATTTTCATGAAATTTTGTAAACAATATTTTGTAGTCATTTATCATCTACTTCGCATCTAAATATAGTACACTTCGAAAGATAAAACATGTCAAACTTTTGAAATACTCACTTCAGGGCTGTTGCCAAATGACTAGTAAGAATGGCTACAACTTTTTGTGAAAATCGCTTGAGAATTGACCGAGTAACGAACGAAAAGCTTATTTTCATTATAGACCATCCTCCACAGTCTGACAGATCACAGTGATCGTAAATCTATATCAGTTAAAAAACAGACTATTCTGACGTGCAAAGGCAAGCGGCAGTAACTGCTTACGTTGTAGCTATTGTTATTTGCCTTTGTAGTTACTGTTGTTTTCCTTTGTAGTTACTATTATTTGCCTTTGCGTGTCAGTATTGTCATTTCGAAGTTGTTGGTGAAGCCGAAATAATACTATTCAAGAAACAGCAGTAGGGGGGAACCATTCAATGAACATGAGACTGACCGTATGGTTTTTGATGTTTGAGATGAGAGAGATGCCCTGCTTAGCACTGACTAGAACCATCACTTCTGACTGCTTCTCCTGAAAAATAGACAGCTTGTATTATAAATATACGGTAATATCAGAAAGTATACATATTTTGGTATTCTGGTGAGAAGAACATTTCAAATGCAATTAAACACTCAGTGTCTGTGACACTTTAAAGCAAGTTGAAACTGCTTGAGTGAAAGTTACTACTACAGTCTGTTTCACCAGATTATCTCGACTGTAGTTTTAAAGTTTGGTGTGGATTTTTTTGTGGGAGCATTTTTGGTGACAGGTCTCATTTCACCATTACCATGAAACAAGAATGGTCTAACTTCAAAAATACACAACAAAGATGAAAATGAAAATATGATCGGAGAAGAAATTCATACAAAATAATTAAATAGCGAACGAGAAAATTGAAAAATCCATTCTTTGGAACTGATGAAACATACTGTAGTAAACAAAACTTTTTATATAAAATCCTTATCCTGCTAAGTTAATTTATTAAATTTTCAGTCACTTGACTTGAAGTTGTGTCTCGCTATCACGACACACAATTTCAAGTGGCTGAAAATTACTCTTATTTGTCTAATTTGAGCCCCAACATTTACAAATCTTAATGTTTAGACACACATTTCATTCCCAATAACCGTTATTTGGTCGACAAATAGAACAAGTTAAAAACGACAATAGTCGTACTACTGTTGTTAATCCTGTGTTTTACTGACCAGATAAGTGGCGACGTAACACTTCCCGCCAAACGTCCTGACGTCAGAGAGTATCTTGAGGTAGTGGAGTTTAGCCTGTAGGGCTGTTAAGAGCTTCTGACCTGGAGCTGATAGACTGTGACTAGCCTTCATGTAGTGATTCAACATCTTCCTCAACTCACGTAACTTGATCCCGTCCAACATGGAGGCGGGAACGAAACGCTCCAGGCCACAGTCACGTCTGACATGAAAAGTATTTATTTATTATAGTGACATGCATAATACATAAAAATAAGCATAAATATCATGGTCATAACAATATGATATGCCGGCCAATTTGTCACTTTTTAAATGGATACAAGAAACAAAGCGTGTACAGTGTGCCGAGGAGAAAAGTATTACAAATATAAACATGTATTTCTCTTTCCACAAGCTTTGCTAAAAAATGTAATGTTTCTCTCCTCCAACATTTGGTTATCAAAAAGGTAAATGTTTGTTCTAAAGTTAGATTGATGAAATCTGCGTTATTATGCATAATATTGTTGATATAATCAACTCTAACATCGGCAAAGCATTTCATTTTAAAAACAAATGATATTCAACTTCGACTTCGCCAGATGAGCAAATTTAAAATTAAAAAAACACGTACTATATCGGCATCATCAGATAGAAAGGGTGTATCTGCAATTTCTCACTCACTCACTCACTCACTCACTCACTCACTCACTCACTCACTCACTCACTCACTCGCTCGCTCGCTCACTCACTCACTCACTCACTCACTCACTCACTCACTCACTCACTCACTCACTCACTCACTCACTCACTCACTCACTCACTCACTCACTCACTCACTCACTCACTCACTCACTCACTCACTCACTCACTCACTCACTCACTCACTCACTCACTCACTCACTCACTCACTCACTCACTCACTCACTCACTCACTCACTCACTCACTCACTCACTCACTCACTCACTCACTCACTCACTCACTCACTCACTCACTCACTCACTCACTCACTCACTCACTCACTCACTCACTCACTCACTCACTCACTCACTCACTCACTCACTCACTCACTCACTCACTCACTCACTCACTCACTCACTCACTCACTCACTCACTCACTCACTCACTCACTCACTCACTCACTCACTCACTCACTCACTCACTCACTCACCCGCACTGTTACTTACTCTATTGTTTTGAGTGTGACCTTGGTCAGGTTGCTTGATATCCCATGCTGTTGTATGTGTAATGCTGCTAGTCTCAGGGCCACGTCATACTTCAAGTCATTAGCATAGCGCTCCTCTATGACGTCATTACAACACTACAAAAAGAACATCATACGTTATAACGCTATAGAATATATCAACCCTTGAAGCAATACATTAAAAAACTAATTTTTCACCTAGTTGAAGTTGTGTCGGGGACGCGATCCACAACTTCAACTGGGTGAAATCAGGCCTTGCCCTGCAAGAGCCATTAGGCCTTGTCCTGCTAGATTTTTTTTCTAGTTATCCCTTGTGCATAACGAACATGCACCGAAACTCGTGTGGTGGCTTATCGCATCTGATATGATCTGTGTTATATTAAAGCTAATCTAAACACCCCTCAGCTTTTTATAGGAACGCCCCAGTAAATGCTTACTTTTTGCATTGTAGTTTTCAATAATCAACAAAAATAAAGAGTTTATATTCCAATCGAATACAAGAGTTACTCACTTGCATATACAAATATTCGAAAGCTGCGTTGTCTTTTCTGGCCAAGTCATAAGCATCCTTGGGGACGAAGGCAACACGAAACAGACATTTAAAATGTTGAGAGCCGGGCCTCGAAGCGATCTGAAACATTAACAAATAACTATCATTGGAAGATAATAAATGACAAACAAGTTTATTTCCTTTACACTTTAGCACGCTTACAGTATGTTTATAATAGATAATACACGTATTGCATTAATTTGCGTTGTCATACATTGGGGTTTATTGCATTTCACTGCTTTCAATTGCATAGTATATCAATACATTGTATCGTATTTCATTGCAATGTGCTGTATAGCAGTACTTTGTATTGCATTGCATTGCATTTCATACCACCGCGTTGCATTGCATTCCCCTGCATTGCATTGCATTGCATTGCATTGCATTGCATTGTATTGCATTGCATTGCAATACAATGCAATACAATGCATTGCATTGCATTGCATTGCATTATTGCATTGCATTGCATTGCATTACATTGCATTGCATTGCATTGCATTGCATTGTATTGCATTGCATTGCAATACAATGCAATGCATTGCATTGCATTGCATTGCATTGCATTGCATTGCATTGCAATGCATTGCATTGCATTGCATTGCATTGCATTGCATTGCATTGCATAATGATATTTGTTATATATATGTTAACCTTGCTTATCGCGGTATGTTAATTACATGCACGTCGTAAAGCTGACGTTTACTCAGGACATCCACAGTGAGGTTGTGGTTAGTGTGCCCGCAGGCTTATGCCATGATGCCAACAAGATGTGTGGCGCCATAAAAGATCAGTTAAGAAAAGAGAGACCGAACAAGAACCACCGGAAGCCATACCGGTAACGCACCCACCTAGTGAGTGCCTGGGAACTAGTACAGTCACGTATTGCCAGCGAGCCTGGAGCGGCATATTCAAAGCGGTTGAAAGTTGAAACAAATATTTGTCATCTCGACCCATGACTTGTACGTTATGGGATACACCACCACACCCATACACATTTTACATGCACAAACCTTTTTTAGCCTTGCTATATCCAGAACATAAAATGAGATGTCAACAGCAAAAACTAGAGACACACTTTATATTTTGAAAACTTATACGGAGGTACACATAAACCTGTCTAGAATAAAGGGGTACGGTTATGTCGACGTCTGTCGTTGCTGCTCTAGTTAACTAATCTACAAGTGCTATATATTATACCATGCAAATAATAAATAAATTTCCGCTCTGACATAGGCCTATTACACATTGCGGTGGGGGTAAATATTCGTGTCTCCACATATGTTCAACCATAATTTTATTACAAAATATTCAAAATCAGCAGCAAAACAAAAAGGAAACGACATTATAAAACAGAATTATTAACCACATCCTAATTTCGCGTATGTTTTCTGAACCCAGATATATCTGTGCTTAAAACTAAGTGGTATTTAGATATATAACTTATAAATATAATATATAAATGTCATATATACTATTAATAGAAGATGTGAGTTTTTTTATGAAAATGTGTGTATTTAGCTTGGGCTGAAATTTGAAACATTTCACTTTGCTCTGCATTTTATTGTAGAATTTTTCATCCGCTTGTTTTTACATAACTAGGGTGTTCTCAATTCGTATCTGTCGGATAACATTCTAAATTTGGTTGGTTATGTATAGTAGTGGTGTAGGTGAGATCCAGCCATGACTAGCACACATACCACTGACCCTTTAAGACCCTTTGTCACATATTCTCAAGAAAAGAAAATCATGACAGAATGATGCAACCCGTCGAAACCAGCACGTCCTCAGCTTTAACCCTTACAGTGCGGGGATCGACATTAGTCGTCAGAATCTGACGTCTACAGACGTCAGATTCTGACGACTAAAGTCGATCCACGCACCGTAAGAGTTAATGAGTGTTGATGACGTTTTAAATTGAGATGCGCAAGCCATAATTTAGCTATGGAAAAAGGCAGACATGATAATATCCCGAAAGAAGAACGTTTATGTTCTTTCTGTGATGAATTTCACGCAGTAATGATTTGTGAAAATTCAAAGTAATCAGATGTTTTTATATTCCACAATGTTTTTTAAATCCACCATCTATCCACAATTTTAATAAACTGATGTCTACACAAGATGATACCACTATTTTTCAACTTACTATTTTTACATACCATTGTAATATGTGTGTGTGTGTTATTATAGTTCTAATGTAGGCCAGTGGCTCTTATACATGGCAAGCTTAAAATGAAATGAAATGAATCGGGCTTTAGGCCACCTTTGTGCACATATAGGCTAAACTGGGCCAGGAGAACCTCCTGAGGATGGTGAGATGATTGAGATGACACTGTCCTCCAGACACAGGACGCGAAATTCGAGCCCTGGCGGTCTGAGGCCGAGCACGCTACCTCTCGGTCACGGAGGCTCCCCACAATACTGACTTTCACACGTGGATGGGGAAGAAGGCAAGCTTAAAATACACCGGTGACGTCAGTCTATTGTTAAAACAGTAGACTCGGACCTACGAATCTACCGTTATTTTCATACTGGCCCGGGCGGGCACAGTGATTATAATGCAGGTTTTACCATGACACTACATGCCTAATGTTTCTTGGTTAACCACACTGACTATTTTATCTATCAATTCTTGGAGCACATGTATCTATTTTGTGTATTTTAAGTCTAAGAAAGAACTCAATTACGATAGATTCGTAGATCTGAATCTAAAACGTTGCGCGCCTCGTACATTCAGATCTACGATCTATCGAATTAAGTTCTGTTTCCTTGACATAAACTATTTTACTTTGACTTGACTTTGACATCCTAACCTCGGCTAGGCTGTCGTCCTGATGAAGGAGAAATTCGCGAATTTAAAAATGTCGATAAAAAATTATTATAATAGTGCTACCTATTATGGAAATCGATAATTCGCGAATTCTAAATTTCGCTAAAAGTCCCAAGATCACAAATTCTCGAAAATCTAAACACGCGAAAATTACCAGATCTACAGTATTATACTTGGGCATTTTGTAAAATCGTTACATTTTTATTCATCATAAGATGTGAATATCTCATGATGAATAAAAATGTCAGGATGAATGCGTGTGTTTTAGGAGGAGATAATGAGCGTTGATGACATCCTAACCTCTGCCAGGCTGTCGTCTTGATGAAGAAGTAGGATGTTTCCCGGAGCGGGGTTCTTCATGTCTTGTAGAACTAAAGCGAAATGCTCCATACAACTAATGGCGAGCTTCTCCTGGAGGGAGTATAACACATCCTGAAAATACACATAAAACGGTGAAAATGACGTATAAAAAACAAGCATAAACAAGAGGCCTGAAGTCAAATAGCATCTCCCGCCATGAAATAGGTTTTAGAAAATACACACATAAAACGGTGAAAAGCATGTTTAAAAAGTACAGTGCATAAACAAAGGGCCTGAAGTTATATACCATCTCCCGCCATAAATTAGGTTTTTGAATTTTTGAAAGTCGACCTGTGGCAGCTATTTTAAATTTGAGTCAAATCTTGAAAAAAATCACTTGCAAATCTCAATGTTATTGGGAATGTGATTATAAAATTTGAATAATGTTTGATGTTTAGTTTTTGCGCCAATAAAAAATTAGGAAGATGACGTGCGGCGGCCATTTTGAATTTCGATAGCATCTTCAATTACTAGATTGCACGTCCCCATGTTGTTTAGAATGTGATTTTTTTATTTTGACCACTATTTTTTTATTTGTTGCGCCAATAAAAAGTGTGACGGACGCGTGACGCGTTACAGATCACGGCGTGACTAGAATCCTAAAAAGAAACATGGCTAACAACAGCTATCTGGGCATATTCAGATGGTGAGAACTGGTAGCATGTTTGCAGTTTGAATGCGATACTCTTAGCGGATGTAAGTTTAC
The DNA here is from genome assembly GCA_964017125.1 of Flabesymbios commensalis. Classification (NCBI taxonomy): domain Eukaryota; kingdom Metazoa; phylum Annelida; class Polychaeta; order Terebellida; family Flabelligeridae; genus Flabesymbios; species Flabesymbios commensalis. The sequence goes on from OZ024913.1 coordinate 2,492,727, forward strand.
TGCTGAACCAGCATTAAGCCAACAGTAGATCAATGTTTGCTCGATCTCCGTTGATTGTTTATCTTGTTTATATTAATAAATATTCATTTTCTTGACGCGTGAGTTTATGACTTGTTCATCATCCCAAGCATTTTAACAGCTCCTATGTTGTTATTTTCAATTGTATCTCTTTTGTTATAGACATAATCTTTTTTCGTCTTTTACAGCTGGAAATTGCTTTAGCAATTTCAGCTTCAAATGACGAAAAGTGAAAGCAAACCATTCAGCGAAAGCATGATTAATAGACGTTACCTTCACTGTGGTTTTGTCGTCGTATTTGAAGGACTTTGTCTGACCATTTTCCAGGAAGACTTTGAGCACGTTGGGCATAAATGGAATGTAACTCTCATGTGTGGACGGCTGCAACAAAAACACATGGGGATATAGATATAAATAAACATAAGATTATAATCAATACACAAAACAGACGGCTAAAAAACACATGGGGATATAGATATAAATAGAAAAAATATCAGATTATAATCGATAAATAAACAGACAGCTGAAAAAAAAAAATATTAAATTCCACGTGTGAAACACTAAACACACAATTTTTAAACTAGAAAAAGTAGAACTCGCACATTAACCACAGTATAATGTAATTGTGATAATGAGGCCACTAGACAACCACTATATAATGTGATGATGATAAGGAAACGGCTTGAAAACAGTTAAATCCAAGTAAAGTGTAAAATATAACACAGAAATCAAAAAGCACAGAATAAGGTTTAAAATATGTAATTAGCAAATATAGTTTCACACTTGTGTCAATCTATCTCTATTGATGACAGGCTGGGTATTGTGATTCCTTCCACGTTATATTAGACTGAAAAGCGGAAAATCCGCTGCAAGAACAGCTTTATACAATTCTACGATCGCCAGCGGGCTCGGGATATTATGCCATTTCTTTTGACAAAAGTTTGGTCGTGACCGATATCATCTATTCTGTAATGACTGATAACACGCTCTATACTGATGATCACACGATACCATGTCTGCCCAGGAAGCCATAACCTTTGTGATGCTGAATTGTTTGTGAGTATTTGTCATTTATTTGAAGCTGGAATTGCTAACGCAAGATACATAGATAGGAAGGGTATTACCCCTGCCAGAGGGGGAATACCCTTTCTATCTATGTATTTATTTATTTGAAGCTAGAATTTATTCGCACGTTCAATACCAACTTTTGAACATAATAAAGATAAAACATGTAAAAATCGTTGAACTCCATTTTGTTAAATCTGAATAATTTTCACTCACTTGAAGTTGTGGATCGCGTCAGCAAGACACAACTTCAAGTGGGTGAAAATTTAATTTAAATACTTCAGCGGTTAAAGGGTTAACGACGTGGAATTCGTAATTAACGGACCTAGCATGCCAAATGTTAATGTGACTATTTAAAGCCACATTAACTAAACGAGAGCGAAGGGGGCGTTAATTTCGCGCGTGTGACGACGCGCTGTGCGCTCCACTTACGAAACACGTGGAATTTGTCATTGACTTTTATTACTCTGGAAAGTTATGTGAGCTCACAGCAAGCATCACACGTTCAACCAATGTGTTCATGTTGGGCCAGCGTCGTAAACATTGGACCAACATTAAGATAACTTCGCAGATTTAAAGCACCTTTCTAGTCCCAAGGCACACCAATTGTTTGTGTGGGTGATGATTAGATGCGCAATTAATGTTTTTCACAATTAAATATAGAGTTTCCACTGTACCCCTCCGTCATTCAGTTCTCATTTTATCGCCCATACTGAATGATGGATTTTTTTATTATCGCCGGGGGGGGGGGTACAAAAGAAACTCTTTCCATAAAGAGCAATTCGCACCTTGAAATCATCAAAAATGTCTTAGTTTGTTCTTTCTGCTTCATTTGAATACCTATGTTATGGGTCTACGACCACTATAAATATGTTTACTCTTTCAGTGCGGGGATTGACTTCAGTCGTCAGAATCTGACGTCTATAGACGTCGGATTTAGACGTATAAAGTCGATCCTCGCACTGTAAGCGTAAAATGGTTGATTAGAGCATATCATGTGTGACACCAATTTATTGACATTTCTAAAAAAAATTGAAAACTGTTTATCTTTGCCTTCGTCCACCCACCTTATATAGTGACATTTTCTCTGTTGTGCTGGCATGCACTAGTTTTAAGATGGGGTCATTATGTATGACCTACTGATGACCTAGTGATGACCTAGTGACCTCTGATCATTAACATTTCGTGACATTGTCGCCCTTCACACTACGACACTGTCGGTGTTACTGTCAGCGTCAGGTGCTCTGAGCACGCCTACATGGTGACACGTGCGGGGAAATAATAACGACTCCAAATATCACCGCACTAGCCACCCCTCTCATATACTGACGGTCTGTCCCTGATAGCGTGTATAGTCTCACTGACTGGAATGAAACTGGGGAAATCCACTTCTGCTTGCAAGTTACTGTTTCAATGCACCAATATTTAATCTGCAGACCATGTGTAAATGCTAGTATTCCAAAAGAAAATAATAATGACTTCAAATATCACAGCACCAGCCTCGCTTCTCACAATTGAATGTAATCACCGTTACTCATAGCAGTGGATGTTGTCAACCCTTAAAGCGCTGAAATATTTTCGTATAAACCATGGAGACCAAAGGGTTTTTTCTAATTTGAAATCATCATAAATGTCTTTGTTAGCTCATTCTGATTCTTTTGAATACCTATGTTATGGGGATACGGCCATTATAAATATGTTTACTGTTACAGTGCGGAGATCGACTTTAGACGTCAAAATATGACGTGTGTAGACGTCAGATTCTGGAGTCTAATGTCGATCCCGGTGCTTTAAGGGTTAAACCGCTAAACGCGATTATCGTCGTTTTAATGCGTTTTAATAACCGTTTAAAATGCACTTATTTGGAACAAAATGTGTGTTTAAACATCAAGATTTGCGGATGTTTGATCTAAAATTAAACAAATACGAGTCATTTTCACCCACTTGAAGTTGTGGGTCGCGGTAGCGAGACACAACTTCAAGTGGATGAAAAATACAAGTATTTAATTCAGCGGTTTAAGGGTTGACCTGTCTCCCAGACTAATATTCCACAAGAGCTGGTCAAAGCCACTTCTACTTTGAGGTTATTGTATCGATGTACCAATATTTGATCTGCAGTGTAGACCACGTGTAAATGTTGGTATTCCAAAGTCGTCCGTCCACCTTGTTTAACACTGTTGAATTACACGTCTGAGTTTGTTAATTGTACCTGACATGTGCTGCGGTCTACTGCTGTACACCGCTTTGATGTAAGTTCAGATGTTAGTCCACGTTTTCCTGCGTACTCCACATGAACACTGGATTGACGCATATGAAGAAAAAATGGAGTTGATATTCGGGAAAATCCCAATAATTGATATCCAACTCATTCAAAATGGTCACAATTTAAATGTGGTCAATTTCCATCTTCACACTGTCAAGTGATTTGCGGTACGCTCTGAGTGAGTCCAGACTGGACACGACAAGATGTCAATTTCAAGTAGTCGTAGTCGGCCGTCCCACCATAACCTGGAACCAGTGTTCAGGCCCAGGCTATGTTGGGACCTACCATGTGTAACCTGGTGTGTGTGACGGACTGACTATGGCCAACGAGTTGACTCTTAATAGGTAGCGCTCAGGCATCACAATATCAGGGTCCGCGGTTAGATCCCCGGGCTGGGCATTTTTTTCATTTTCATTCACCTTAACGTGTGAATTCCTGCCCCCCCCCCTCAAGTTGACTCATTCCCCCTCGAGGTGAATAAAAATGATTGGCTCGTATAAAAAAAACAAATACATCAAAATAAAGCTTAGAGCCGCCTTATCGAGATGGATTATATACATTTTTATTCAATTTTGTGTAACCCTTTAAACCCTCACGATGCATTACAGCATCATTTTAAATCCCTGTGAACAGATTTAATTTTCCCACAACTAAGGATTTTAGAATGAAAATTTCCATGAAACTGGTCACCAATTCATGGTAATTTTCTTTAATTTTTAAACCACATCAAATCATCTTCATCCACCACAAGTCGAGAATTGCGGCAGCAATTCGCGGTTTGTGGTGGATGAAGATGACAATGGTAACTTCAGGCTTGAAAGGGTTAACGCAATTTATTAAAAATATATGCCATGTGTTGTATATGGAGCCTAAAGGGTTGATGGTGGCCACACACCATATGATGCCCCAACATTAACCCTTAAAGCGCTAAATTATACAATTTAAATTTTCACCCACTTGAAGTTGTGTCTCGCTACCGCGACCCACAAATTCAAGTGGGTGAAAATTACTCATACTTGTTTATTTTCAGACTAAACATTTCGAAATCTTGATGTTTAAACACTCATTTCATTCCCGATAACAGTGATTTGATCGGCAAATAAAACGGATTAAAAACGACAATAGTCGCGTTAGAGATGAAAGGGTTGACCCTTGGTCTGCGGAGGAGGCTGTTGGTATTTTTCATTCATTTCAAGCTAGATTTGCAAACACAATTCCCAGCTTAAAATACCGAAATATCTCTATTTGTGAAAAGTGGGCATCTCCAAAATAGACTACTCCTGAATAGAATAATTCCATAACTGAACATATAACAATCAAAACGTATTTATACAGGCCTAGCAGGACGACGGTAAAAATAACACGAGGCAGCGTTTGGTTTTGAGTGACTCATGATAATCCAGTGATGATTGTGTTATTATAATCTGACAACAAACACGTGTGGCTCGTACATTATCACTGCTGTTGATGTATGTAATACAGCCGTCATGTATAAAATCCAGCTGAGTAATTTATATCCATATTTTATGCGTGATGTCGTATCGGGTATGTCCATATATCCAAGTAAATAAGATACGTTGACCCAATGTTTATTTAATGTTGGGCCACCGTCTACGACGCTGGCCCAACATTAAATTAACATGTCTTGTGTTTACATGGTGGTAATTGACAATATCACGTTGAACTCTGCATCTAGATCACCAGCAGTGTTTGCTGCTCCAGAATCCCAATAAAATATCCACAATTCCACGAACGCGAACTTCCAAATAAGGTCGTGAAATAGCAGTATTCAGTACGATATACTGCCTTAATCTATGTTGATATTCCAATTCTTAGATAATAAGATATGCGTTTTTCGCCAGAATCGAGTCTTATAGAAGGAGCGAGTGTGATCCTGTTTATAGTCAGATAGTCAATTAGACTGATTCCTACAAGATTATCAGTCAATCTGAGTTCACAGTGAGAAGTTAGACATTGATTGATTTCTACAGGAAAATCTAAGTTGCGCTGAAAATCTGAGTTGAAAGACGTTGTGCTGCGATGTGCCAGATTCTTGGTTTGAGCCTGTGAGAAATTGCCTGAGACCAAAGTCCCCAATATCAGTCGATCTGAGCTCACAGTGAGCAGTTTATTACACATTGATTGATTCGTACAGGAGAATCTGAGTTGAGAGACGCTGTGCTGCGATGTGCCAGATCGTCGGTTCTACCTCTATGGTTTAAGCCTGTGAGTGAGCAGTGACTGAGATCAGAGACTGTTGTGATATACTCGTTGTCGACCCAGCAGTCACAAGCATTATTGAGCCTCAGTTGTTTCAATGTTGGCCCAGCGTCGCAGACGATGGGCCAACATTAAAACAACTTTGGCTCAACGTCTCGTGTTTGCTGTTAGTGGTTTGAGGACAGGCAACCAACACGATACGGCGACCAATGCTGGGTTGATGTTCAACCAGCGTCTGTGACACTGTCCCAACATCACGCCAGCATTGTGACAATGTATGGTGTTGGCTTTGAGGCTATATGCTCGCTGTAGAGGTGAGGGGGGGGGGGGAGGGGGTAGAAACCCCTCCACCTTATTGTTGGAATTTGGCAAACCTCTTCTTCAAAGACGTATCAAGCAATCTCCCACTTGGACCGTATTGTCGTAAAAGTTACGATATATCGTAAGCTACTGACTGGTCGAGATGGCCATCTTAACCAATCAGTAGCTTACGATTCGGTTCATTGTGTTTGTATATGGAATCATCACCTGTAGAAACCGGGTTTGAGTCCTAGACTCCCAGCCCGGTCGCATGTCGGTGATCATGGTTTATCAATCGTTAATTAATTACGACTATGCGACTATGTCAATCAATCAATCAATCAATCAATCAATCAATCAATCAATCAATCAATCAATCAATCAATCAATCAATCAATCAATCAATCAATCAATCAATCAATAAATCAATCAATCAATCAATCAATCAATCAATCAATCAATCAATCAATCAATCAATCAATCAATCAATCAATCAATCAATCAATCAATCAATCAATCAATCAATCAATCGATCAATCGATCAATCAATCAATCAATCAATCAATACTCAGCGAGGCGCGCAAAGCCTTAGCATAATCATGTGCCATAGTCCAGGCAGGGCGGGGTGCAGTATAAACTGCCTGCTTGGTCGTAGATCGCGGGTTCGCCCCGCGCTCTGGCACCAAAGAAACAAATGTTCCTCCCCCGCTCACTCGTAAAGATTCAGTATTATAGGGAGCCTCCGTGACCGAGAGGTAGCGCGCTCGGCCTTAGATATCCAGGGCCTGAATTTCGAATCCTTATTCATATCACCCAGGAGTCTCTCTCGACCCAGTTTAGCCTATATGTGCACAAAGGTAGCCCAAAATCCCATTCATTCATTTAGTCATAATCCAGGCCTAAAATGAAATTAAACAAGACTACATAAGTCCAGGAGCTCCCGCGACGAATTAGAATTTGATTTAAGCAATTTTGTGTAGGGTTTTTAATGTAGTCCTAGGCTAGGTCAAACATCAAGACGCAAGACAACTAGGTCTAAGAAGCTCAGTCTAAGAGTAAGATAAGAACTAGACAGTCTGTCAGAGATTGCAAACCTCCATTGAAATTAATGATCCTAATCAGTATCCCAGTAATGGTCAACCTATCTGGCACGGTTTACCCGATATCAGGCCAATCGAGGTAACTAATAGCTGATTTACGGTCATTTTGAATTCGATATAAACTAGTTAAAAACTTAGAGAGCATCCTCCCCCGAAACCTCAAATTTTGTTTTATAGTAATGGATTAACATCTAACACAGTTTGCAAAATATTGGGCATGTGAAAGTAATTAATGGCCGATAGGGGGCCATTTTGAATTTGATCGAGTCAGAATTTTTCAAGATGCATCCTCAGCTGACATCTCACATTTCATTCTATAGTAATGGTCTAGCCATCTAGCACGGTTTACCAAATATCGCCCATGTGAAAGTGAATAATGGCCGATAGGAGGCCATTTTGAATTTGATCAAGTCAAAATTTTTCAAGATGCATCCTCTCCTGAAATCTCACAATTTGTTTTATAGTAATGGTCTAGCCATCTAGTACGGTTACCAAATAACAGCTATGTGAAAGTGAATAATGGCCGATAGGCGGCCATTTTGAATTTGATTGAGTCAATTTTTTTCAAGATGCATCCTCTCTTGTAATCTCACATTTTGTTTTATAGTAATGGTCCAGCTATCTAACACGGTTTACCAAATATCAGCAATGTGAAAGTAAATAGTGGCCGATAGGCGGCCATTTTGAATTCGATTGAGTCGAAAGTTTTTAAAAGGCATCCTCTCCCGAAACGTCACATTTTGTTTTATAGTAATGGTCTAGCTATCTGGCACGGTTTACCTGATATCAGGCCTATCGAGGTAAATAATGCTGATTGTCGGCCATTTTGAATTCGTATGTTTAAAATTTTCAGGGTCCATCCTCCCCCGAAAACTCACACTTTGTTTTATAGTAATTAGGTAATGGTCTAGCCATCCAGCACGGTTTACCAAATATCAGCCATGTGAAAATGAATAATGGCCGAAAAGGCGGCCATTTTGAATTTGATCAAGTCAAATTTTTTCAAGATGCATCCTTATCTGAAATCTCACATTTCGTTTTATAGTAATGATCTAGCCATCTAGCACGGTTGACCAAATATCGGCCATGTGAAAGTGAATAATGGCCGATTGGCGGCCATTTTGAACTTGGACAAATTGAATTTTTTTTTCAAAATGCATCCTCTCCTGAAACTTTACAATTTGTTTTATAGTAATGGTGTAGATATCTTGAGCGGTTTTTATGATATTCCACAATATCAGGCCTGTCGAGGTGAATCATGGCCGATAGGCGGCCATTTTGAATTTTATCAACTTGAAATTTTTCAAGATGCATCCTCTCCTGAAACCTTACAATTTATTTGATATTAATGGTGTAGCTATCTTGAGCGGTTTTCATGATATTCCGCAATATCAGGCCTGTCGAGGTGAATAATGGCCGATAGGCGGCCATTTTTAATTTTATCGACTTGAAATTTTTCAAGATGCATCCTCTCCTGAAACCTCACAATTTGTTTTATAGTAATGGTGTAGCTATCTTGAGCGGTTTTCATGATATTCCGCAAAATCTTTCAGTCGGATTTACCGATGTTATAAATTAGGTCAAAGTGCTGGGTCAACTTCAAGGTCCAAAAACCTGAAAAGGCACAACTAGGGACCTTAGAGAACATGTATGTGCAATATGACTGTCATCGGTCCAGTACTTTTCGAGATCTGCTCCGGAAACGAAGTGCGCGTCAAAACGTCTAAATAGGTCATAGTTCTGAACCAGAAGTAGGTCAAAGTTCAAATACCCCGAAAGGCACAACTAGACCCCCTAGGGGTGTTGTGTGTAAAATTTGAAGACAATCGGACAAGTACTTTCAGAGATATGCTCCGGAAACGAATTGTTTACGGACGGCCCAACGGCCCAACGCCGTAACATCATCATTTTCTCCTCTGCGACCTTGCGTATTGAATTCAGATTAAAAATATTTTAACCTGTCCATTATCCACCTGGAAGTAACCCACATACCAAAAATTGTTATCCTAGCTTATTTTCTTGCAAAGTTATAGGCAAAAGAAGAGGCAAAAAAAAACGAAGTAGAATCCATAGCTCCCTCCGTCTCAGCTACGGTGACGGCGGGAGCTAATAAATGTGGTTTTAGGTCACCTTTGGACCAGGAGTTGGACCAGGAGAATGGTGAGATGACACTGCCCTCCATACACAGTATTCGAAATTCGAACCCTGGTGGTCTGAGGCTGAGCTCGCTACTTCCAAGAGATTCCCCACAATATTGAATCTAGGTCAGAGCAGGTTTGTAAATCTTGCTGAAATAAAGAAGTGCAGATCGCAAAAGATGCGCCATTGCTTAAGTTATAACTAGTACTGGCATCAGTAATGCGAGTACGAAAAACGTTGTGAGAGTAATTATTAGCAGTTTAGAATGATTTCATAGTAAACCCTTACAGCGCGGGGATCGGCTTTAGTCGTCAGAATCTGACGTCTGTAAAGTCGATCCCCGCGCTGAAAGAGTAAAAATATTTCTAATGGCCGTAGACCCATAACATAAGTATTCAAATGAATCAGAAAGAGCTGACTGAGACAGTTATGATGATCTCAAATTGAAATAGATCCTTTGGTTTCCATGATTTTACAAAATTAATCCAGCGTCGTAAGGGTTAACCCTTTAGGCGTCAGGCTGCCTTTCCATTAACCCTTAAAGCGCTTAATTAATTTCTAAAAACCATCGCGACTAAACATGCTAAAGTGTTTTTTTTTTCAATTTGAAATCATCATAAATGTCATAGTTAGCTCTTTCTAATTCATTTGAATAACTATGTTATGTGTCTACGGCCGTTATAAATATGTTGATTCTTACAGTCTGTAAGGGTTAAAGGTGTAGGTTTATAGTCTGTCATCAAGTTTCAAGACTTATCATCCGACTTTACATCTTACCCCCTGGTCACTGGACCTGTTCATTCGTGTGCCATTTCAACTCCACGGAGAGCATAAAGTACTGCAGCCGTTTCGGCGCATTGAACTTATCGTACACATTGCCATCTCTGGCCTACCAGGTACTCATTCTCACCTGAGTCAAGTGAAGCATTTGAGGGTAAAGTGCCTTGCCCAAGGACACAGCATCTTAACAATGTCCCAAGATTGAGAGGGGAGAAACATGATATTTCGCTGAAAATCCTGCACCAAGCGGAATTCGAAACCGCGCTGCAGGCAGTGAAATCGGCAAAGCGCCTCGCTCTAACCATTGCGCCATGTCTCTCTCTATACTTCAGCCCCAAGCCTGCCACAAATCATTGTCTCTGTAACCCTTTCAGCGCGGGGATCGACTTTAGACGTCAGAATCTAAGATATTTATGACGAATTGAAATTGATGAATTTTTTTAGTATTAATATCCAAATATACAAACAGGACAAGGTCCCTGGAGTGCGTGTCTATACGTGCAAACAGGACGTGGGTTCATTTTAACTATGTACATCTGAACAAATACGTTCTTCTAATTATAGCTTTGAAACTTTGAAACCTTTAGCGCACTGATGTCGACTGCAGTAGACATTCTTTGTTGTATTATCACCTGAATAGCCCTTGATAACGAGATGTTCACAGTAAAATATGCCTTCAATCTTGAAATACCTATATATTGAGAATTAAATATCACAAATAACACAAATTTTCAGTCACTTGAAGTTGTGTATCGCGGTAGCGAGACACAACTTCAAGTGACTGAAAATTGAATAGCTCACTGAGCTAAGACCTGTGTGCCTGTGCCTGTGACATCTGGTCCTAAGGCGTCAGTGATGTCAGTTATGAGCACTGAGTGAGGAGTGGGTGTGGCTCGATAGGCGGCGCGCGAACAATAAGGGGTTGTGACGTTTTTTTCTATGCTGCGCCACTTCCTGTACTAACAGGTAATATGCCTCCTATGACAGCTATACATAATGCCTTAATTCTTACAACATTGAAATATTTTTGTATAAACCTTTGAGATAAAAGTGTGTTTTTTTCAATTTGAAATCACCATAAACGTCTTAGTTAGCTCTTTCTGATTCGTCTGAATACCTAAGTTATGGGTCTACGGCCAGTATAAATATTTTAATTTCTTTTACGTCAGAATCAGACGTCTACAGACGTCAAATTTTGACGTATGAAGACGGTCCCCGCACTGAAAGAACTAAAATATTAGACCCATAGCATAGGTATTCAAATGAAAACTATAACTAAGATATTTATGATGATTTGAAATTGAAACAAGAGCGCTGACGCTGACGATATTCCCCGCCATTAATTAAAATCAATAATGGCCTCAAATTCATGTACACCCCCTAAGTGATGTGTGTGTGCAATTTGAAAACAATCCAGCAAGCTCTTTCCGAGATAACGTCCGGAAACTGAACTTATAATCTGCCATAAATTAAAGTCAATAATAGCCTCAAAATCAAAGGTCAAAATTAAACATTTTAAAGGTCAAAATTAGTTATGTGTCTATGCAATATGAGAACAATCCGGCTAACAGTTTCCGTGATATCGTCCGGAAACGAATCGCGGACGCACGGCCGCACGGCCAGACATGGTGATGACAATATCCCCCGCCCCTACTTCGTGGGCGGGAGATAAAAAAACCTTTAATGTCCATGGTTTGAACAGAAATAATTAAGCAGTGTGTGAGTTAAAATGTGTGCCCTGAAAGTCAAATTAATCGCCTTGGTATTAAAGGGCTACCACATTTTAAGGGGTCTTGTCAATTTAAAAAAAGGTAACAAATCCGAGAAAAATTCGAAAGTGGGTGGGTGGATCAAGCCGCAACTCGGATGTTTTTGTGTCTGGCCAATCCAATTTTTTCTCGGATTTTTTTTATTTTATCAACTTGACAAGACCCCTAAGACGATCCCCGCACCGAAATAGGAAAATATTTATAACGGTCCTAGACCCATACCATAGGTATTCAAATGAAGCGGAAAGAGCTAACTAAGACATCTATGATGATTTCAAATTGAATAAAACTCTTTGGTCTCCATGGTTTATATAAATAATTCAGCGCAGTAAGGAATAATACCACTACACCTGCATGCAGAGTTCCCACTCTGGTTTGGAGCATTTTTAATTACATATATTTTAGTTAATATATTCCATCTGACAAATATGTCTGTGGCGTGGGTATGCCTATTGTACGTAGGCCTATTCTGTGTGACATGGATAGGCCTATTGGATGTGACATTAGTAGGCCTGTCAGATGTAGGCCTAGGTCAGTGACATGGTAAGTATTAGTACAGGATGTATAACCCTTACAGCGCGGGGATCGACTTAAGTTGTCAGAATCTGACGTCTGTAGACGTCAGATCCTGACGTCTAAAGTCGATCCGCGCACTGTAAGAGTGAAAATATTTAAAATAACCGTAGACCCATAACATAGGTGTTCAAATGAATCAGAAAGAGCTAACTAAGACATTTATTATGATTTCAAATTCAAAACACCCTCTGGTCTCCATGGTTTGTACAAAAGTATTCCAGCGCTCTAAGGTTTAATGTGTAATACTCACAGTAATGACGGGGGCACCATTGACAATGACGGCTTCCGCGAACCTCACTCTGGCCGGGTGGTTTTTTAACCTCGCTTTCTTCGCGGCGGTCAGCAAGGCGGATTTCCTTTGGGACTGAAAAGAAACACAAAAATAACAGAATTAAAACCCTCTATCGACATTATTATCAAACTAATATATAGGGCGCTGTAGCACAATCGGACACGCAGGGTGTAAATGGTCAGCAGCAGGGAATTGGGAATGAAATTAGGGTTTAAATGTTTGCTCTAAATAAACAAATGTGAGTAATTTTCACCCAGTTGAAGTTGTGCAAAAATAGACTATCACCACTATGCCTAACTGCTTATATCGCGTGTAAGCATTTGTAAAAAGCTCTTCACCAATGCTTAAAATTCTTGTAAGCATTAGTGAAGAGCAGTAACTGGTTACATTTGATGTGAGCGGTTACTGCTATTTGTCCTTACCATGCTTGCACGGCAGTATGGGACTAATGACACTGTCATTACCTTTCCAGTGTCACCTACACATCCTTACTGTAATATGAAGGCAAATTCGACGTCAGACTACTTGTCATATATGTAATTTCAATGTGAACTTTATAAATTAGTTAAACATGTTGAACGTTTATTCACAACGACGTAGCTGTTATAATTCCATCACATGTTAAGGATACAAATTTTAAACTATTCCACATCTTTGATTTTGAAATTAAAGCGGTGTTGTGTGAAGGACAGAAAGGTGAGTGTATATCGACACGCATTAATACCTCAGAGATTATCTTACCCTTTGTCATGCTGCATTGTTTCGTCATTTAAAGCTGGAATTGCTGACGCAATTTCCAGCTTTAAATGACGAAAAATTATTCAATTTTTTAAAAACATACATCTTCTAAATCGAGTTACTTGACTAACTGAGCATCTACCACAAACGATATTATCCATTTTTAGTGACATATTATTTGGCTTACAATATGCTTGAAATCGTATATATATACGGGCGTAGCAGGACAAGGGTTAACGTCTCTAACGGAGACGAGAGAAAGGTAAAATAAACTTCAGATTTTAGTGAGATCAAGCAATGTATATTATATAGAGGGCTATCCACTCACCCAGGTGGCAAACATTGTGGAAAACATCTGAGAATACAACTAATGCCTCAGGAATAATTCTGTATAGTTCAGGAAGTCTATAATCCAGGCAAATTCAGATGTGAATTCAGATGAATTCAAGTGCAAATTCTACTGGACTAAGTCTGTAATCCAGGCGAATTGAGGTGTCGATTTACTGTAATAAGTCTGTGTAATCCAACATAATTCAGGTGTGAATTCTACTGTGATAAGTTTGCACATAATTGACGTGAATCATGTGTCCGATGAATAAGGTGCTCGCCTAAAGGCTCACATGTCATTTTTTGAATGCTGCATATGTCTGGGTTATTTTGTAACAACTTTATATAATCCAGGTGTGGGTTCTACTGCAGTAAAGCTGTCTCATGCACATATATCTACGTATTAATTCTGCTGTAATAATCTGCTATGTATAAATTCACATGGATCCAGTTGATGATTGTAATCCTGGCCGTGTGCAGCCGTCTATGGTGGACAGATGGCAGTGGTGTCAGGATCACACCAGCGAGCGTGCGGCACGAAATCCATGGATAGCCTGATCACCCCGCGGAACTGTCTGCACGAGAACTAATGAGCGCCCTGCACGCTAACTCTCCTATGATGTACACACACTGATGATATCAGATGTACTGTTGGTAGAGCCATTAGCATTGTGATACAGAGTACACGTGTAGCAGTCACATTTGTAAAGGTCTATGCTACCTTAGAAGGTTGCCGCAATATTTTACAACCTAATAACCATGATAACCTATTACCACCACCAGACAGTCTGTATGTGAACTCTCAGCTCCACTTGCCTAACAAACCCGGCAATTCAGTCTCTTAATTGTTGTATTTTCCTCTGTTTTTATCTCTTAAACTGGCGCAGTATCCAGTGAAAAAAACCCCAGAAAATATTCATAAAATTTATCAGATTATGCTCCTTCCAAGTGAATTTTATCAAGTTTCTACATGTAACAGTTCTTTAAACATGCATCGACGCGAATATTATGCCTTGATATATAATAACTGATGATTGTGCCTGTTATATGCATCATAACCAGGTAACTCCTCAGCAAGTCCTAATGAACGTGAACATGCTAAATATCTAGTCATAAGCAGCTAACTCCTCAGCCGGTACGTCCTGAACGTGAACTTGTTAAATGTCTAGCCACCAGTTGACGTTATCTGATGATCTGGACCACATCCTGCGCGATGAGATGATCAGGAAATGTCTGGTCCCAGATCTCGACCACTGCTGGTCTAATAGCACTGGACAGTGACCAGCTCCAGCAACCAGATAAGCTACTGACCCCCGGATAGTGAAAGGTTCCAGATATCAGCCAGATACTGACCCCTGAAAGAATGCACGATTCAATTGGCAAACGCTCCACTTTTCTAGGCCCAGTGTCCACAAAGAATGCGCGCTAATTGACAACAAGTGTGTTATTCTGTCAGATCTGGTTAGATTTGCACAGAAGCCAAATGATCTACAGCTGGCTTGTCATCAGTATTTATTAGGATTTAGAGTAACAGTCTCTGTTCTTCTGAATGAGTATGCACTGGTCTTAGCACCAATGATATATATATATATATGTATATCATGTATAATGCCGTGCAGATCAGTATTCTAGATATCAGGCAACGAGGTACATTATAAAATAGTGAGGTCAAGAAAAGCAATCATTGGATGGGCTTTCTTATTGCAGGTCCTCTATTTGGCAGCCGCCTCATCTATGGAGATCTACAGAGAGGAATGCATCATAAACCACCACAGTCAGTAGTTTAGTATCCAATACAATGCCAGTACTGCCTGATAACGTCTCAAAGTTTCTCCATAATGTTCACTTCCATTTTTACACACTTGAAGTTGTGTCTCGCTGACGCGATCCACAACTTCAAGTGGGTGATACTTCAAGTGTATGGTGAAAACTGATCTTGTTTATTTATTGCTTTGTACACATCGGTATGCCTTCCGTTTTAAAGGGTCACCTCATGTCATTCATCTTCATTTCATGGCACTGTCTGACTATACGGCTTTCAGATGGCCAACTGCCCACTGCCAAATATTCCCCGATACTTCCCAATATTTTCCTGACCCCTGCTGACCTGTCCTGACCTCTATTTCCATGTAGGTCACACAGGTCAAAGGTCAGACCATAACATGCACAAATCCACTCAGCAATCAGAGATATATCCACTTCCTGTATAATAGATGACTACTGGGTGCCAAGCTGTTTTTCTGTATCATCTCACTAAGTTAGTATTTGGCAGCTGGGTGTGACAGTCTACACCACTGACTATCACACTAATAACACTTCAAATCATAGCGACAGCCATATGAACGTGTTCTACATGGGCCGAAAAAAAGCGTGGACGAAAACACAACGCCTGTGGTAGTGTTCTACCAGGAATTGGTCATGTCCACAATGCATCAATATCAGTTTGTCAAACTGTATGTTAAAAAAAAACATCACTGCCCATTTGCAAACACCAACAGCCACTGCTTACATATCAGATGTTCTAAATGGTAGATGTTCTAAATGGTAGATGATGACAGATATAAGTATCTCCACAGAGAAAGCACAGTATGTGGCTACTTTGAAGGTTATATGACTACGTATATAAATATCTACAACATTAAAATTGTGAAGACTTTCTAAAAACAAACGAATGATATTGAAAAAACTGCACGTTTTTTAAAAGTGCTCAGATCAAATTACATTAAATTAAATAGCTTATTCAAACAAAATACTACAAAATAATACCAACAAAATTACACTTGTAGTTGTTTTATCTACGCTTTCCAGAGTGTTGTTTTGCTACTATTTATACTAATATGTAGTTATTTTATTTCTGGTTTTAGCGCGGGAAATATAAATTATGTACAGTATATTTTTACTTAACTTTACTTTTAAGTGTCATTACCGTGTACATATACATTTTATCATGGAAGTCAAACTTAGTTAGGGTGCTGGTCACCTGTATTTGACATCCTGATGTACACAATTTTGCTTACAATTGCATATGTGTACGCTTATTGTATATGTTTGTGTATTTAAGCCTAATAAAGCTATATTATTATGTCGTGAAGGCGTATCTGTGCGGTTATTTCCGTGATACACGCCACACGTTTCCTTGGTTATATTATTAATGCGCGTTGGTTGTTGGTCTGGTTGATAGAGGGCGCTTCAGGCCACACCCCCACCCCTCTATGTGGCTGCGTTTTGAAATATGTCTTGAGGCATTAGTCAAATTAAAATGCTTTATGTATCAGCTACAGCTTACAAAACACCTGTGGCTCACGCAACGTCAGCTCTACGTCAAATCAATGAGTATAGAGTGGTATGGGTCACGCAACGCCAGCAAATGTCATGTCACGCAACGTCAAATCATGCAAAATAAAAGTAAATTAAATCACGGCAAATAAATACGTATGCGTCACTTAGAATCAGCTCAATATACGTAGACGTTCTAGCGTTACGTCTACAATAACTCAGTAGCGTTACGCAAGGTACGCAGAGTGTTGTCACGTTGTAACGCTAATGCTTTCAGGCCTTACGTAACGTACTGTAAACTCAACAACACGGACATGTAACGTTAACGTATACAAGGGTGACGTAGCGTAATGTTAACTCAAGACGTACATTTAGCGTTGACGTATACAGGGGTGATGTAGTATAATCTTGACTCAACACGTGACATGAGCACGTTAACGCTTTCAGGGTTGACGTAACGTAATGTAAACTCAACATGTATATTAAACAATAACGCATTCAAGGGTAACGTAACGCAGCGTTAACTCAACGGCGACACGTAACGTACAAACATACATAAGCACAGTAACGTTAAGTCAAGTCAAAACACAACGGTAACGTTAATACTTTCAGATATAACGTAACGCTACGCGTTGTACGCTTTCAGATGTAGCGTACTGTAATCTAAATTAACACGTACATGTAACGGTCATCAATTCAGCACGTACATGTAAGTTAACTTGTCGCACATTTACCACATGTACGTAACGTAACGAAACGTAACGCAATGTTAGATAATCACGCACACATAACGTAACGCATGATAATATGGACTTTCCTAGTTAATCATATATATTGTTAGCTTAGCACAATATGTCGACAAAATTAATTCATACTCTAAAACTCTAATATTAACCCTTGTCCAGCTGAATTGTTTGATTCTGCTTTTCACCATTTAAAGTTGGAATTGCTGAAGCAATTTCCAGGTTTATGTAATAGAAAGTGTTAGTTGATGGATCACAAAATCCACCATTGATGGATCAACTTCACATTTTGCACAAGCATCTGCCTTGACGCTGAAGGTGAAAAGGCATTTACATTGTATTTTAAACCGACTGGAAGCTCTTCCGTTAAACGCAAGACATTGAACCAATGTTGGTTTAATGCTGGTCCAGCGTCGCAACGTCGCAAACGCAATACGGTAGGCGAACATAAGCCACGCGCCTCTAGAGGAGCGAGCATATTGTGAGCGGCATGTTATCTAGTTATAAAACTTACTAAAGATATACAGCACATGCTTATTCATGACGACGTAACTATCAAGGTGCTGGCATGTTGGTGGGCCCACCACCAAACAGGCTTATTCATGACGACGTAACTATCACGTTTCCACCAAACACGAGATATTAACCCATTGTTGGTACAATGTTGGCCCACCGTCTGCGACGCTGTACCAACATTGAGCCAACATTGGGGTGATATCTCATGTTTGCTGGGATGCTGTCATATGCCGAATACGAACATTGATAACCATGGTAACTGCTTACTTTTCAAGATATCAATTACCGCTGTTTGTTTCTAGTAGTTACCGCACCGCTCACGGAAGTCACTGTGGCCCAGGGCATGCTGGGATATGAAGAGCAGGTGTGACGTCACGAATCAGAGCGAGGCCAGAAAAAAATGACGACCCAATAAATACAGTATCAAAATCCCCTCACCTCGCTGAAACTTTGACATAGGAAATAAAATGAATGGGGTTTCAGGCCACCTCTGTGCACATATAGACTAAACTGGGCCAGGAGAACCTCCTGAGGATGGTGAGATGATTGAGATGACACTGTCCTCCAGTCACAGGATTCGAAATTCAATCCCTGGCTGTCTGAGGCCGAGCACGCTACCTCACGGTCACGGAGGCTCCCCACAATATTGAATCATTACGAGTGAACGGGGAAGAAACAATTTGTTTTTTTGAAACTGGAAGGCCAGAGTGGGGCTCGAACTTGAGCAAAACGTTAGACTCTTTCACGTCTGTCAATGTGATAAAATGTTAGAGTACTAATATTACTGTCATGGCTTATTGTCGCAGTGTGCGTTAGTCGTGGATTCTACTGTGATAAGTCTGTTATCCAAGTGAATTCAGGGCAGGTAAGGTGGTAGATGTGTTATTACATGTGCTTATATATAAACACTCTAACATTTGCGTTTGCTAGACAGCAAAGAGTTTGTTTAAAATTGATTCATCACCCCTTATATGGTATGAATAATTATGTCCTAATATGGGGTGATTGGCTATCATGTGACCCTCTCAAGAGGGTCACATGATAGCCAATCACCCCATATAAGAAAACTCTTGTGCCGCATCTTGTGGCAACTTTGATTTATTTGTCACAAAATTATTCATACTATATAAGGGGGTATAGATCACCTTTGAATAGGCAAGTTTAAGAGATGGGTTGCATAGTAAGGACAAGTGTGTCCGTCTATTCACCAGGTGGCTCTCACTGAATCATTCACCGCTGATCACCATAAATGTGAGGGTGGCCTCGGTGGCTCATTTGTATTGACTGGGGCGGGCTTGTAACCTAGAGGTACCAGGTTCGAATCCCGGTCGGGCCGGATATTTGTTATCGAGGTTGTGCAAATACAGTGCTCCAAACTGTTCAAAAGACTGGAGTGCACAGTGCTGCCTATGGTACTGTGCACTATAAATAACCCTTTAGGCCATTCAAAATAAGAGTAGGGCATAGTCACGGCTTCGAGCTTCCATCGGTTGCGATATTGCCATGATTGTGCAGAAAGCGACGTAAAGCAGTATTCACATATTCACATTCACAATAATGTGAATTCACAGGCTTATTGTTAGCACTGCAGTAACATTACGTGACTGGGATTATTAACTCACTAGTATTTCGTCTCATTTTTATTCATCTCAAAGACGTCAGATTATGACGTATAACGTCGATCCCCGCACTGTAAGAGTAAACATATTTATTATAGCCGTAAACCCATCACATAGGTATTCAAATTAATCAAGACTGTAGCTAACTAAGATATTTATGATGATTTCAAATTGAATAAATCCTTTGGTCTCCATGTTTTTTACAAAAATATTCAGCGCTTTAAGGGTTGAAAGGCTAACATATTTATAATGGTTTATACTTGAATATTGACGTGTTGCTGTGTGAATTATAGCCCCAGCGGCTGAAACAGGTTTCAGCCGCTGATTGACCTACACTTATTCTCAGTGGTATACTGTCTCCGACCACACGACCTACGACGGGGCAGTGTAAGATTGACCGCGTACAAAATCGTGGGACATTTCTTTGGACTGTCATATCGGAAAATATCGGGGCATAATCAGGTCAAAAGTAGGTTTTTTAGAATCAGTAACATTTCAGTTCCATGCCCGCATGCGCAGCTCAGAGGTCGCACTGTCATTTAAAAGGTTATGGACATTTTTCGGACCTTGGGGTCAAGCTCGCTCTCAGTCACCGCTATGTTGGATTTTTCGGGTAAAGCAAGTACATCAATCCACGGCCTCGAAGAGGACGACACGGCTGTATGAATTACAGGTGAATAAAATGACCTGATTATATCAAATACACAAGTATAAAAACTAAAATAAAGCATTTACCACACGCAAATCAGTAAAAAATCAGTAAAAAATAAAATTACAGTCTGTTTCACCAGATCCTGGGAGTAGCCTTTTTGTATTTAATCGGTCGCTCTTTAAAAAAAATAGCAAATTTTTTCTCGGATCATTTTTTCATCTTTCCCCAACATCTCTGAAAATTTGGTAGATTTTTGTTATGTATTCTGTAAGTTAGACCATTTGGCATGTAATAGATTTAGTAATGGTGTTAAAGAGAGCTGTAATTTTGAAAATTCATTACATGCCAAATGGCCTAACTTCAATAATACTCAAAAAAATCCACCAAATTTCCAGGGATGTTGGAGGGAAATGAAAAAAAAAACTTAGAAAAATGTTGTTAAAAAATTGTAAACAACGATTGAGCAAAATTGAAAAAAGGCTACTCTCAGGATCTGATGAAACAGACTCTAGTGAGGCATAAAACACCTCTATCACAGCAGACACAACACATTGTCCCAATGCTGGGTTGGTGTTGGCATACCGTCTACGACGCTGGCCAGCATCTAGACATCATTGGGTTAACGTCTCGTGTTGGCTGGGCACGCATCTTCCCTATAGCAATGCTAGGCATCTCGAGGTCGCAGGGGCGACCTCGATATGCCTAGCCTTGATATAGGCAAGATGTGCTGGGGGAGTACTCACATTGTCTATTTGGGGTTGGCACACTGTTAGAGTCATTGATTCCTTACAGGATCTGTAAAGTAAAAGAATACTTATTAACACAATATATCATAATTAAAACGTCCATTGGTTTGACAAGCTATTTTGAATAAATACATGTTTTGATTACAATTGACCAAAAAATATCTAAATAAAATAAATTACTATTAATTTATATTTTTGCAATATTTAAACACACATTGCTTTTCAATCTAACAATAATTTATTAAATCTATTTTCATAATAAGAATATAAAAACAATATATTATAATTATAGCGACTATTACTTTGACAGCCTAGTTTGATTAAAAACATGTTTTGAATTAAATTGACCAAAAAATATCTTATAAGTTACAATTAATTTATCTTTTTGCAATATTTAAACACAGATTGTTTTTCAATCTAACATTCTTTAATTCATAATAAAAATATAAACACAATATATCATAATTATATCGTCTATTGCTTTGACAATCTAGATTAAATAAAGACATGTTTTGATTGAAATTGACCCGAAAAAAAAATATTATAAATTACTAATAATTTTTACTTTTGCAATATTTGAACACGTATTTTTTTAATCTAGCCGTTTTTTATTCATTTAAAACTGGACATTTTGTGAGGAATTTCAGTTTATTGGATACTAGTAAAAAAGGGGTGATGTGTGTCACCACCAAAAATGAAACTTATTTATTACCTCCAATAATTTAAAATACTAATATTTATTATCAAAATTAAATATTTGACATATTGACATCTCCAAATACTACTTATATTCTATAGCGCCTAAATCATCGGTGGTATGAGCTCAGATACGTGACAAAACTCCATAGTCCTGAAACAGTTTGCGTGTGTCGTCTGGGCCAACTGAGGATCTAAATCGGTAAAGCCTGATACAAAAATATGTTTTCAGTTTCTTTCTCAAACTAATTCAAGTTTGCACAGTATGCATTTCTAGCGGAAGCTCATTCCAAAGTCCAGGTCCTGCAACAGATCCTGTCGGAATTGTTTTAGCAAAAAATGGTGTTAAAAAGTGTTTTATTCTGCGCATGTCACATATAATTTTATGTGATAGTAGCAAGCGCGAGATATACCAGATACATGACTCTTAAAATTTAAAGCGCTGTCAAAAACTATGCCAATCTTTCTAGATGGAGAAGGAGTTACTTCCCGTGCCAAAAACAGAATGAATGACCGGGCTTTTGTAACACGCCCCACTAAAGGACTACAATTTTGCGTGGTGTGATACATCACACCCCAGAGAAATCATGAACATATTACTACGCCTCGACAGACTTTACAGGGCTATGACCCGACAGGGGTGTTAAAGACCGGATTGTGAGAAATGAGGAGTCATTTATACAAAACTCTGCTCTAAAAACAGCCTGAAAATGTCAAGTTCTTCATCTGCCACTGTAAAACCTGCCGGTTTCGAAGCTATTACTGTGGATCCGGTAATTTTCGCGTGTTTAAATTTTCGCGAATTTCTGATTTTGGGACTGTTCACGAAGTTTAGAATTCGAGATTTCTTCATTTTTCTTTAGAAGCGCTATTATAATAATAATTTTCGCGGGATTCTTGAATTCGCGAATTTGTCCTCCTCGCAAAATTCGCGGAAATAAAAACCTCGCGAATATTACCAAATCTACAGTATTTCATCTACATCACCATAAAACAAGGAAACTTTCTTAATTTCACTAGACCAATAGAAAAGAAAGAAAGCTAAGACATGGCTGACTGAATTGCCTTCTTCAACATCCGATTATTATATATTCGGATATTTATGTCAAGGAGAAAGAACGCAATTCGATAGATTCGTAGATCTGAATGTACGAGGCGCGCAGCGCTGAGTATATTCAGATCTACGAATCTATCGAATTTGATATATCGATTTAAAATACACAAAATAGGTACATGTGCTCCAAGAATTCATAGATAAAATAGTCAGTGTGGTTAACCAAGAAATATTAGGCATGTAGGGTCATGGTAAAACCTGCATAATAATCACTGTAACCGTCCGGGCCAGTATGAAAAAATAACAGTAGATTCGTAGATCCGTATCTACTGTTTTAACAATAGACTGACGTCACCCGTGTATTTTAAATTACATTAACCCTTTCACAACTATGGCCATTTTTATGTTGTGTTAGCAGATTGAATTACTGTTCTTTGGAATGGAATGAGTGTTTAAACATCAATATTTACAAATGTTTGATCTCAAATTAAACAAATATGAGTATTTTTCACCCACTTGAGGTTGTGGGTCGCGGTAGCGAGACACAGCTTCAAGTGGTTAAAAATATAATTTTAATTGCAGTGCTTGAGGGGTTATGTTTAATGAAGGATATAAATGTATATTTTAAATTGAGTTAAGTAAAAAAAGTATGTTTATTATTTTACCAGGTAACTTGAAAGGTATCACTGATACCTGTTTAGCTTTTATCCTGGATACCATATAATTATATACTTTTTAACTATCCTGTACCTTTTATAATTATTTTCAATAACATATGTCATCAACGAAATAGTTCATAATAACGAGCTGAAGATAATGTATTAAATATGATAATGATAACTGTCTGAAGCTCAGTAGAATTTGTTGATGAAAAAAAAACAGGTAAGGCGTCAACGAGAGTCAAATAAGTTGAGTTCATCGGAATTTTCTCAAAATTATTCACTAAAATGTTTCTGAATTCATTTTGATATGCACATATTAGTTTTATATTCGTCCTCTTAAAGCCAATTATATTTATATTCATCTCGCACTATTCCCCTCCTCCGCCTTAATGTGATTAAAAAGTACTTGATTTAAAAAAAAAATTAGGTTTAATATATAAAAGCATTTATATTAGTCAATTCTACCTAGTAATATTTATAATTGCCGTAGACCCCATAACATAGATATTCAATTGAAGCGGGAAGTGGTAACTAAGACATTTATGATGATTTCAAACTAAAAAAAATATTTCCAAGTGTTAGTCGAGTTACCAATTCCCGCTTCACAGACAATGAAACTTATCCAATTTAATGAGAATACCCAAAAATGTGATATCAAATTTAAGATTCAAATATCCTGATGTTAGCGGGTATAGTGGCATTTCCTAATGAGTCAATTTCATTAAAAATATGTTAAATGACGCATAACTATATGCGTATCTATCAGATAATGGGTTACTAACCTGACCAGTTCTATGACGTGCTCCCGGGCCGCAGCCTTCACGTCCTCCCCGTTAATCTGGTGAACCTGATCTCCCGGGAGCAGTTTGTTCTCACTGGGGCCACCTAGCGAAAGAAACATAACAAAACAACAATAAGTTATTTGTTGATATTAATGCAGATTTATTTCATCTAGAACTAAATAATATCACACAATACCACTCATCATGCTCATGTATGGAGCATTACATTTCATTGACCACTAATTCTGAATCCATATGCAGTTATAAAGTATAAATATGAAAGGTAACATCATTGTCATTCTATATAATGTGGCAAACAGGACCAGAGGATCTGACGATTAATATACTGGTCAGAAGAACCTCCTGAGGATGGTGAGTTGAGTCGAATCATTGAATCACTGAATGAATGATTGGAAGAACGAACGAACGAAAGATCGAACGTACGAACGAACGAACGAACGAACGAACGAGCGAAAGAATGAATGAATGAATGAATGAATGAATGAATGAATGAATGAATGAATGAATGAATGAATGAATGAATGAATGAATGAATGAATGAATGAATGAATGAACGAGCGTACGATCGAACCGCGATCCACAACTTCAAGTGGTTAACAAAATTACTGATATTTGTTCAATTTGTGCACAAATATCTGCAAATCTTCATGTTTAGACACACATTTCATTCCCAATAACAGTGATTTGGTTAACTAATAAAACAGAATAAAAACGACAATAGTCGTGATCAGCAGGAAAAGGGTTAATTTGTTTTATTAGTCTAGTAAATCAGTTATTGGGAGAGAATGTTTAAAGATCACGGCTTGCAAATTATTATTCTCAAACTGTGCAAATCATTTAAATTTTCACCAACATCAAATGGGTGCAAATGTAAATGATTAAATCCTTTAACCGCCGGTGTCGCATATATTCGGGTTCATTAGCGCATTAAGTACCACCTTCTAAACATGTTAAAGATAAAATGTGACATCAATCAGCAATATTTGAAAACGGATGACCTCCATTTTGTCAAATCCAATTTTCACTCACATGGAGTTGTGGATCGCGTCAGCGAGACACAACTTCAAGTGGGTGAAAATTCAGATTGAATAATTTGGCGGTTAAAGGGTTAAGTGATGAAACACGTCCCTAGCAAAGAATTGTGGGGAGCCTACGTGACCGAGAG
Source organism: Flabesymbios commensalis (assembly GCA_964017125.1). Lineage (NCBI taxonomy): Eukaryota > Metazoa > Annelida > Polychaeta > Terebellida > Flabelligeridae > Flabesymbios > Flabesymbios commensalis. The sequence continues at coordinate 2,518,246 of OZ024913.1, forward strand.
GTAGCATTCTCGACCTCAGACCGCTAGGGCGTGAATTTCGAATCATGTGTCTGGAGGGCAGTGTCATCTCATATATCTCACCATCCTCAGGAGGTTCCCTTGGCCCAGTTTAGCCTACATGTGCACAAATGTGGCCTAAAACCAAAATTATTTCATTTTTCATTTTCCCCAGCGCAGAGAGGGTTAGCCTTCTGGGCGGCCTATAGCACACAGACGGTTAACCTCCTGGGCGGTTCAGTGCGACACGCGCCTGTAGAGTGATGTAGAGAGATTGCGTGAGTCTCCTGGAAGTAGCAATACCCCTTTCCGGCCGGCCGGGGTGAGACCTTATACAATCTACTCGGTAGAGGGCGACATAAAGCAGCCGGGGTTCGTAAGGAGGGCGTTTACGACACGAGAGAGCCTGAGTGGATAGCTATCATGCCCCCAGGGGAATTGACCGACCCCCCCCCCCTGATTTAGCCGCCTCCTCGAACCCAACAAACACAACTCGTTGAACCAATGCTGGTTTAATTTAGGCATTTTATTGACATTGATGAGATGTTCAATGAGATGCTCGCTCATTTTTTTTATGATTGGTTTCATTTTAAACCAATGTGTTTAGACGCTGGACCAACATTAACCCACACAGCGCGGGGATCGACATTAGACGTCAGAATCCGACGTCTGTAGACGTCAGATTCTGACGTCTAAAGTCGATCCCCGCACTGTAAGCGTTAAACCAGCATTGGTTCGATGTGCTGTGTTTACAGTGAAGTCAGCGTGAAGTCGCACTACTGGGCGATATAACGTGAATTGACAACGTGACGTGACAGGCACATTTAAGGCGCTCAAGTACTCTATCCGGATTGCAGGGGAGGAATGTATCAGTCTCGAGTTTCTTTCGATCCACATTAGGTTAAATGTGACCTCACGCTGCAGAAAGCTTTGTTAATCAACCCCTGAGGCGCTGACATATTTTTGTATAAACCATGCAGATCAAAAGGGTTTTTTTTTCAATTGAAATCATCAAAAATGTCTTAGTTAACTCTTTCCGCTTTATTTGAATACCTATGTCATGGGTCTACCACCATTATAAATAGCTTACTCTTTCAGTGCTGGGATCGACTTTAGACGTCAGAATCTGACGTCTATAGCCGTCAGATTCTAACGTCTAAAGTATGTCCCCACACTGAAAGGGTAAATGCCCTCAAGTACTCTTCACAGCTTGGGGATTGACAGTGAATCAAGTTGTATAGTCCACTTTTCTTCACATTAGGTTAAATGCGGACTGGTGGAATAGAAGCTTAATGCGCTCAACGTCTCAACTGAAAGAAGAGCACAGAATCAGAGAATAGTCGGCTTTGAGACACATTACGTTGGAGCAACAAGTAATGTCAACACATGTTTTCTATGTGAAGGAAAGTTAGTACCAGTCAGAATCAGAGAAAGTGTACGAGATATATAGAGAGAATGAAATGTTAAGAGAATGTGATATGAATAAAATGAATCATCAGTCTACCATATGTTGAGTTGTGGACCCCTGAAGGTTAATATCAAGCAGAATTGCAAACAGAGCTTCAAATGACGACAAATATTTATATTTAAGAAAAATAGGCATTTCCCAAATATAATTATAAGGTTAGCTGATCTTCTAGTTTCCAAAATGTCAGTCATTCAACGTCACATGTATGCTGCTATTGGGTCTTTGGAGGACTAAGGGATTTACGTGTAACGTAAATTTGCAACAGCTGCCATAAACTACCGGTTGAATTATCCCAGTAAACACAAGACAATATCTGCGACGTAGATCCAGGATTGAACTCAATATGACCAGCGTCACATACCTGCTGGTCTGCTCTGCAAAGCCAAGAAGCAGTAGTAAATGTTAGTCCGGGTGACGCAGCCATAAGTCTCAGAGCTGGAGAACATAGCAAAAGCTGTGTTTTGTATGCTGGTGGCCAGTGTGCGATGAGATCAACAATTTCACGAAAAATGTGAGGATAACCCTATTTAAATGATTAATTCACATGTAAAGAAAAATAAAATGAAATGAATCGGGCTTTAGGCCACCTTTGTGCACATATAGGCTGAACTGGGCCAGGAGAACCTCCTGAGGATGGTGAGATGATTGAGATGACACTGTCTTCCAGACACAGGATTCGAAATTCGAGCCCTGGCGGTGTGAGGTCGAGCACGCTACCTCTCGGTCACGGAGGCTCCCCAAAATACTGACTTTCACACGTGGATGGGGAAGAAACATTTTTGTTTCTTTCAAACCGCCGAGACCGGGAACCGAACCCCGAACTCTGGCGTGAAAGGCAGCGGTGCTAGCCACTACCCCAGTGCACGATGAGATCAATAATATCATGAAAAATGTGAGCGTAACCCTATTCAAATGATAAATTCACCTATAAAGACTGGCATGTATACCCCCACGTTAACCCTTTAACCGCCGGTCCAGCATATATTCGAGTTTTCATTTTTTTTTATTAGCACATTAAGTACCACTTTTTAAAGATGTTAAAGATAAAATGTGACATCAATCAGCAATATTTGAAAACAGTTGACCTCCATTTTGTAAAATCTGAATAATTTTCACTCACTTGAAGTTGTGGATCGCGTCAACGAGACACAACTTCAAGAGGGTGAAAATTCAGATAGAATAATTTGGCGGTTGAAGGGTTGAGGCATTATTCCAATAAAATAGAAACGATTGATCAACCAAAGACGCATTATTACATTGCGCAATTGATGGGCAGCGCACCGGATTTTGGGGGGCACAATTTTACGAATGACAATGATTACAGACTCTGCATCGTACCAAGGAACCTCATTCCCTATTGAGATTCCTTGATCGTACAGAGAGTCTGTAATTACGGACTAATGTCTCTTTGGTCTGTTCTGCAAAACCAGAAAGCCGTAACTGTAAGCAATTACTGCCTTTTGATTTGGCCGAGCTAAACCTTGTATTCTGCATGAGCAATCAATCCGTAGAACCGTTCTTATATTTATGAAAAAACGTTTCTCAAATTTAAATATTTAGTTAACTGATTATCTAGCAGAAAGTGCAAGTCGCAATTCTCGACTTGTAGTAGATGATGCTAAAATGATGCTTGGATGCATCGTGAGGGGGTAACCCTTTCAGCGCGGGGACCGTCTTTATACGTAAAAATCTGACGTCTGTAGACGTCAGATTCTGACGTATAAAGACGGTCCCCGCACTGAAAGAATTAAAATATTTATAATGGCCGTATACCCATAACTGTACATAAGTATTCAAATGAATCAGGAAGAGCTAACTAAGACGTTTATGATGATTTGAAATTGAAAAACCCCTTCAGTCTCCATGGTTCATACAATAATGATTTAGCGTTGTAACCCAGCAGACACAAGACGTTTAATCAATGCTGGTTTAACGTTTGTCCACGGTCTACGACGCTGGACCAACGTTAAACCAACATTGATTCAACGTCTTTTGTCTGCTGGAAAGGGTTCAAGACTGAAAACGTCCTGTGTTTAGTGTAGTGTCGCCGCTGAAGGACTAAGCCCTGTCTTCTGTCTGGGCAGGAGAAGCCATCGAGCCGTTCTGGCGACACGCGCCATGTCCATCAAGCCTGAGATTGTAGGGTCCTCGTCCGTGAGAGAGTCCATTCCCGTGGACCTGGGGAGAAAGCCCGCCTCAATAAGGTGATTGACCGAGGTCAAATACTGCACCCGTGACTGACCCTCACTGAAGGTTGTCATGGCAATAGATAGGGTTTATAACGATGACGGAAGCCGGGAATATACCGTCAGTCTCAAATGATCCCCCGTACTGTATTACGGTCCACCCATATCGCATTCTTTACGTGATCACCTATATCACACAGATCTCTACCGTATACATGGTGTATGGTGATATGCAAACGCTGTTCATTTGAAAAAATACAGCACTCGTCCAATGAATAAGGTGTGAGCCTTTAGGCGAACACCTTATTCATTGGACATGTGCTGTATTTTCACATATCGTAAGGAAAATGAACAGCGTTTGTATATTCTCACACGATTATTAAGTCACATAACTGTCACACGAAAGCTCACAGCCTAATGTCTCACATGAAAGCTCAGAACCTAATATCTCAAATGAAAGCTCAGAACCTAATATCTCACATGAAAGCTCAGAACCTAATATCTCAAATGAAAGCTCAGAACCTAATATCTCACATGAAAGCTCAGAACCTAATATCTCACATGGACGCTCAAAACCCTAATATTTCACATGAAAGAAACATCTCACACCTAATATATTACATGAAAGCTTAGAGCCTCTTTCTCTAGATGGATTATGCTATTTTAATTACATATCAATTCAACAGTTTCGTGTGATGCATTAATGCATTAATTAAATCTTCAGCGCGGGGATCGACTTTAGTCGTCAGAATCTGACGTCTGTAGACGTCAAATTCTGACGACTAAAATCTATTCTCGCACTGTAAGATTTAAAATATTTCTAATGGCCGTAGACCCATAACATAGGATATCAAATGAATCGGAAAGAGCTGACTAAGACATTTATGATGATTTCAAATTAAAAAAACCCTTTGGTTGCGATGTTTTTTACAAATTAATTCAGCGCTTTAAGGATGAAAATCGTTAGCGCAGGGGTCGACTTTTGACCTCTGACGTCAAAAGTCGACCACTGCGTCAAAGGAACTGAATAATTATAAATTTTCATAGACCCATAACATAGGTATTCAAATCAAGTGGGAAGAGCGACAGTTATGACGTTTTAGAGTGAAGTATTCTTCGTTACTCACAATATTTCTGCACTGTAAGGATTAACCCTTTCAGCGCGGGGATCGACTTCAGGCGTCAGAATATGTCGTCTGTAGACGTCGTATTTTGACGTCTCAGGTCGATCCCCAAACAGAAATAATTGCAAAAATATAATAAAAATCTTTGGAATGGTCGTAGACCCATAACACAGGTATTCAAATGAAGCGTAAAGAGCTAACTAAGACATTAATGATGATTTCAAATTGTAAAAAAAACTTTTGGTCTCCATGGTTTATACAATAATACTTCGGCGCTTTAACCCCTACAGCGCGAGGATCGACTTTAGTCGTCAGATTCTGACGTCTGCAGACGTCAGATTCTGACGGCTAAAGTCAATCCCCGCACCGTAAGAGTAAAACTTTTTATAGTGTTCGTAGACCCATAACATAGATATTCAAAAGAATCGGAAAGAGCTAACTAAGACATTTATGATGATTTAAAATTGAAAAAAAACCTTTGGTCCCCATGGTTTATACAAAAATAATTCAGCGCTTTAAGAGTTAAAAGGTTACCCTGTTTATGTGATGGAGATGGCAGTAAAGCAGGGATTATGGAGTCTGGGTCAGTGATCCGGACGTCAATGTGATTATAGTCATCGTGGTCTGGACGCGCTGATACAGAGGGAGGAGGTCTAGAGTCTGTCCGACGGTGGAAGATTGTCCAAAATGAAAGTTAGCTTTACGGTATTCAGTCACTCAATTCTCAATCGCTTTTCATGAAATTTTGTAAATCATATTTTCTAGTCATTTGGCATCGATCCTGACAATTTCGTAAACAAATATTGGATAATTCGAAAGTTAGACATTTTGACATGTAGGAAATGCCTATTTATGACGCTAACTTTCTTTTTGGACCATCCTCCACCGTCGGACAGACTATAGACAGAGGCATGTGGTCAAGATGGACCGTCCAGTAGCCCCTGTTAAAACGAAACTACTCCAGAAATAATACACTCGTCTCCCTTGTGTTGATATGTGAGTGTAAATTATTCAGATTTAAAAAAATAGAGGTCAGCAAATTTTGAAATCTTGGTGTTTGATGGGTTGGTGTCAATATAGTAACATATTCAGTAATCTTATTTCTAATCTTATCTATGTAACTAACTACTCTAGATCTGGTAATATTCGCGAGGTTTTAATTCTCGCGAATGTCGCGAAGAGGACAAATTCGCGAATTCAAGAATCTCGCGAAAATTATAATTATAATAGCGCTACTAGAGACAAATGAAAATTAGCGAATTCTAAACTTCGTGAAAAGTCACGAAATCAGAAATTCGTGAAACACGCGGAAATTACAAGATACTAGTATTATTGTTATTTTTATTATTTTATGTAGTATAGGCAATCTTAGCAGAGGTCTTCGTAGACCTGTTATTGTCTGCCAGTCATAGCATGTTTTTTTAAAGTCAGCATTGCTTGTATATATTGCACTTGTAAACGTTCTCTGTAATTTATGTTGTACAACACCATTGTCATTACAAATCGAAATAAGTAAAATGAAAACTCGGATATAATCGGGGACCGGCGGTTAAAGGGTCACCATTATTGAGGCTATAGTTGTGATTAATCCTTTCAAGCCTGAGTTTACCATTGTCATCTTCATACACTACAAGCCGCGACTTGTAGTGAATGAAGATGATTTGATGTGGTTTAAAAATTAAAGAAAATCACCATGTATTGGTAAACCAGTTTCATGGAAATTTTCTTTCTAAAACCCTTTGTTGTAGGAAAATTAAGTCTGTTTACAGTGATGTAAAATGATGCTTTAATGCATCGTGGGGACTTAAAGGGTTAACGAGTAAAAACGCGAGTGAAGAGGCTCAGGAAATGAAATTGAAACTTTCCCTCCACAAATTAATGACATTATGGTTCTAATTGAATGCTTCTAATTTATTCCGTGTTCATTAGTGCTCTTTCAAATTTGGTTATTAATTACAGCAGCCACCAAGGGCTTCTTTTTAAATTGAAACAGTGTTGAGATATTTCATTATGAATCAATTCAACAGTAATCGAGAAATTAAAGAGCTATTGATCGTAGTCGAGTCTAAAGAATTTATCATGGAGATTAAATTTGTGTTTCATTTTGAAATCAGCATAAATGTCTTAGTTAGCTCTTTCCGCTTCATTTCAATACCTATGTTATGAATACGGGTCCACGGCCATTAGAAATATTTTACTCTTTCAGCGCGGCGATCGTCTGTAGACGTCAGAATGTGGACTCTGACGTATATAGATTCTGACGTCTATTGACTCGGCTCCCGACGTCTAACGTCTATATCCATGCTGGAAGGGTTAGCATCAGGAAATAGACAGTATCTGAAGCTTGGTATTTAACTCTACGCTTTCCAGAGTGTCTTTTTTGCTACTATATATAATTAACATGTTATACATAATAGCTATTTTATCTCTGGTTTTGGTGCGGGAAAAAATATGATACACCGCTATGTTATCTTGGCAATGCCTTTTAATTTTATTTTAAGTGATAATTTGTCATTTGTATTATCGAAATATCCAGTGTTTATTAAGGCAATGACACTTAACATGATTTTAGTCATGTATGTCATACCATGTATATTGTCACAAGATTTTTTAACAAGTTAACAATCTTGTAAATACATGTACATATATCTCTTTCATTTCTATGACAAATAAGTCTGTAATGACTTCCTTTCTGTCAAAAAAATATCTGTGTGTCTGTATGTCTGTTAGTGAATGTAATTTAACGGTTAGCATGGTCAGTGAATGTGATTTGAAGAATATCGCGACAGAAGAATGTCTTCCATGCTTTATAATATTTACGCATAACTTTTATACCATTTTAGTGCATATTTCCTTAAGCAGCACTGCATACTCCTAGCCTTAGGACAGTTATGAACACAGGACATACAGAGAGTGTGCAGTTTTCATGTGTAGAACGTGACACCATCACCCCCCCCCCCCAAGATGGCAAGAATATAAATCATGGGTTTTACGTTGACTACCTGTTGTGACGTGAGGTGTCGGTGTTATGTGTTTTCCTTTGATCTTCTTACCCCTTACACTAACCCTTTAACCCTGATTACAGCGCGGGGATCGACTATAGTCGTCAGAATCTGACGTCTGTAGACGTCAGATTATGACGACTAAAGTCGATCCCCGCACTGTAAGAGTAAACATATTTATAATGGCCGTAGACCAAAATGAATCGGAAAGAGCTAACTAAGTCATTTATGATGATTTCAAATTTAAAAAAATCGTTGTTCTCCATGGTTTATTCAAAAATATGTAAGCGCTGTTATGGGGCACTATTCAATATCCAGGGGGGGGGGGCTAGAGTTTTTGTCTCGTGAAAATTATTTATTTCATCCAGGCTCGGCGGCGCGCTAAAAAATTCAAATTTTATTACACGTTTATATAGAACAGTTCTTGAAGTAAATTATTTATTTCAGTCCGCCCGACATTACTTATTTCAAAAAAACTCCAACCCCCCCCTGGAAAATGAATGGTGCCCAACCCCCCCCCCCCCCCCCCCTAGGGTTAGCATACTCACAGTACACAGCGGAGAGACGGTAACGTCTCTGACAGGTATATTGTCGGTCACACTGAGAGTCGTGGTGTACATTTACACCTGCTATTGAATGTTCATCTCATTGAAATAACATTCTTCATCAACCGCAATATCTCAGCGAATTATACGTGGGCGATGAAGCAGTGATCTGATAAATGTTTGACTAGAGGGAATTACGCTGGTGTATAGGTGGTTACTTAGATTACGTGGGCCGGTAGATAGCTAGGTAGCTACGTGGGCAGGTAACTTGGCAAATTAGAAATCAAATTTAAAGGCCTACACCCAGAAAAGTGGGAGTTGAACGCCTCGGGCTAACCGTTTGACTGCCAAATTATTTATTTTGAATTTTCACCCACTTGAAGTTGTGTTTCGCTGACGCGATCCACAACTTCAAACGAGTGAAAATTATTCGGCTTTTCCAAAGTAGAGAGCAACAATTATGAAATCTTGCTGATTGATGTCACGTTTATCTTTAACATTTTCAAAAGTTGTTCTTCTTCAATGTGCCAATAAAGAAAACAAAAACGAATATAATCGGGACCAGTGGTTATACGGTTAACAGAAAGGTAGATACGGATGGAATGAAGAACCTCTCTCCAGTGATCGACATGTTTTATAAACTGCCAGTAAAAGTTAACATTTATGTTGCTAGGGCCGTATATATATATACGGTTCAACCCTTTTGTTGCTGGGGCCTTATATACACGGGTTGAAGCTAGTTTCAAACCAAATAAGATAAAATAGTTTGTGATGGATGATCAGCTCATAAGATAATTCAATTTGCATGTCTATTTTTTTGACAAAAAACATATTTAGCAATTCCAGCTTCAAAAGAATGAAAAATAGAATTAAACGATTCTCCATAACATGGGGTAATATCATATAGACTGGTATAATGACTGGTGTCAGATGGTATCATCGTCATATAGTGTCAGATGGTATCATCGTCAGACCACATCCGCCGGGCCGTGAATTAGGAGGGATTCATACAAACGGAATGCCAGATGACTCTCTATAATTCACAATGATAACACTTTTCATTATTAGCTGTCTAAATACAGCCTTTTAAATTTGACTATCTATAATTCACAATGATAACACTTTTCATTATTAGCTGTCTAAATACAGCCTTTTAAATTTGACTATCTATAATTCACAATGATAACACTTTTCATTATTAGCTGTCTAAATACAGCCTTTTAAACTTGAAACCTATCTTCAATCAGCAATGTTTAACACTCTCAGTGCAAGGACCGACTTTAGGCGTCAGAATCTGACGTCTTTAGACGTCAGATTCTGACGCCTAAAGTCGAGCCCACACTGAAAAAATATTTATAATGGTCATAGACCCATAACATAGGTATTGAAATAAAGCGGAAAGAGCTGAATAAGACATTTAGGATGGTTTCACATTGAAATAACCCCTTTAATCTCCGTGACTTATACAAATATATTTTAGTGTTGTAAGGGTTAACCCTTTAACCGCCAAATTATTCAATCCGAATTTTCACCCACTAGAAGTTGTGTCTTGCTGACGCGATCCACAACTTCAAGTGAGTGAAAACTATTCAGATTTGACAAAATGGAGGTCAACTGTTTTCAAATATTGCTGATTAATGTCACACTTTATCTTTAACATGTTCAAAGGGTGGTACATAATGTGCTAATAAAATGAAATAAGATGAATCGGGCTTTAGGCCACCTTTGTGCACATATAAGCTAAACTGGGTCAGGAGAACCTCCTGAGGATGGTGAGATGAATGAGATGACACTGTCCTCCAGACACAGGATTCGAAATTCGAGCCCTGGCGGTCTGAGGCCGAGCACGCTACCTCTCGGACACGGAGGCTCCCCACAATAATGAGTTTCACACGTGGATGGGGAAGAAACATTTTTGTCTCTTTCAAACCGCCGAGACTGGGAACCGAACCCCGGACTCTAGCGTGAAAGGCAGCGGTGCTAACCACTACCCTAGGGCCCCCGCCCAATGTGCTAATAAAAAATGGAAACTCGAATATATGCGGCACCGGCGGTTAAAGGGTTAAAGACATGCGTAGCCCCGCCATCTGAGGTAATGTGTTCGGACGTGTCGGGTTTACCAAGTGATGCACGGATTCGCATGAAACGTTTACCAAGTGTCTCGGGCCAAGGACCAATCCAGTAAATTTTTGGGATAATCCGGATTACGATCTCAATAGTAGAGATTTGCATCCCCCGGTGTGTCTCGGGTCAAAGAACAGTCCATTGATTTCGTCGGAGTTTTGCAGTCTCTGACTGTCTACTACCCAGTCCGTCCAGTGAAACTATTTATCGAGATCATTCTCTCTAAATTTATAAAAAAAAACATAGCTAAATGGAATACTATAATTGAGTATGGCAATTTTATTTATGGGTTGTTAGGTGTCAGCAGAATAGGTATGTCATTATTATTTCATTCTTACTCATATATCTAGCATAGGGCCTACATCCAACTGTTCCATAAGAGTTTAACCCTGACAGCGGGGGGATCGACATTAGTCGTCAGAATCTGACGTCTATAGACGTCAGATTCTGACGTCTATAGACAGAATCTGACGTCTATAAACGTCAGATTCTGACGACTAAAGTCGATCCCCGCACTGTAAGAGTAAAAATATTTCTAATTGCATTAGACCCATAACATAGGTACCGTAAACCTGGCTATTTTGCCACCCCCTTTGATAAAATCCTCTGGTTTTCAATAAATACCATTTATGGTATTTATTATATATGGTATAGCTCCGGTTTACGGTATTCAAATGAATCAGAAGGAGCTAACTAAGACAGTTATGATGATTTCAAATTGAAAAAACCCTTTGGCCTCCGAGGTTTTAATAAAATATTCAGCGCTTTGAGGGTTGATTGCCAACACAATTTCCAGCTTTAAGTGACGAAAAGTGAGAAATAGACGTCTCCCGATTTGACTGAGGGGTTTTGTCAAGTTAAAAAAATTCCAAAAATCCGAGAAAAACTCGAAAGTGAGTGGGTGGGTCAAGCCCCAACTCGGATTCTTTTTTTTCTTGGAAATGTTGTGTTTCTTTGTTTCTTTTGTGTTGTTTTTGTTGTTCTACATTTTTCAAAAAAAAAAAAAATGGGTATGGGGGTGGGTGTGTGTTGTCTGGCCAATACGAGTTTCTCTCGGATTATTGGATTTTTTTAACTTAACTTGACTTAACTGCGAGTGCACAACCTTTTTTATAAATTTCAGAAAATTCGATTTTGTTTGAAAATTACTTGATAGCGTAAATACATACTTGAGTGCCCGCTACGTTTACACCATTAATCACTTTCTAAAGAAATGCGATATCATGTCTTTATTTAAGAATCAAGGCCTTGTCTGTGGCAAAAACTGCCAGCCATCCGCTCCGCTCCATAAATTAGTAGTGCCACCCGTTAAATGATAAATATCTATGACATAAACCGCCCCAGGCTTGTGTCGCTGAGGTACCTCAATTGTCTTGTGTCGCTGAGGTACCTCAATTGTCTTGTGTCACTGAGGTACCTCAATTGTCTTGTGTCGCTGAGGTACCTCAATTGTCTTGTGTCGCTGAGGTACCTCAATTGTCTTGTGTCACTGAGGTACCTCAATTGTCTTGTGTCGCTGAGGTACCTCAATTGTCTTGTGTCGCTGAGGCACCTCAATTGTCTTGTGTCGCTGAGGCACCTCAATTGTCTTGTGTCGCTGTGGTACCTCAAGCATCTATTAAAATATTATAACACTGTAGCTGGCAATATGTTCACTGTGACAAAGTGTTTGTTCAGCCAATAACCCTCTGTTTGCCGCAGTCTCCCTTTGCTAATATTGATGTGGTAAGAGTTGTTTTATCACCGACATCATCTTATTGTGCACAGTACCTTAAACAACACTGCACACTCCAGGCATTTGAGCAGTTTGGGGCACTGTATATGCACAACATCCGACCCGGCCGGGATTCGAAACCAGTATCTCTGAGTTTCGGGCCACAGGCGGACCGAATGAGCCATCGGGGCCGGACTCTCATCTCTAGATATCTAATAGCAAAATTAATATATATCTTATTTTCATATATGCCTTTCATAAAATTTGACTAAGTGACGTGCCGTACATTAGTAAATAGTTAACAATACACATGACACTAAGTCCCATGGACTTTCCAGCTACCAATAATCCCCATTAAAACACACCACTACATTATTTTCTTTGTCCGACCACTACATTCTAAGCCGGGAATGGAGAGTTATTGTTGACCTAGTACAGATCAATTATCGTGGTAGGCCTAATGGTACTACAATCAGTCAGGTGTGACCGAGCTGTTGATTATGAGGGATCCTCATTATGTTAGGATGTGTTTCAAGTCAGTTAAAACCCGAGGAGCTCTACATTCTTAGCTGTGAATTCACAGCTAAGAATGTAGAGCTCCTCGGGCTTTATCCTATACATAATCCCCATTTTGTATGGTTTTAATATTTATTAGATAGACCCCCCCTCCGCACCAAAAGCCAGCCATATTTCTAATAGCTATCCATGCGATACACGACTACATAACAATGTAAGGGCAAACAACAATTTCCAACAACCACAAAACATTCACCCAATGTTGGTACAATATTGGTCCATTGTCTAAGACGCTGGGCCAACATTGCATCAACATTGGGTGAACGTCTCGTGTGTGTTGGGTTGTGTTACAAGTAAACGTGGAAGAGTGTTATTGTGAAGGAATGCGTTACTGCTCTTAGCTTTTGGAGGGTAGCCTGTCCCATGATTTCACGCACCAGAGAAAAACTAAATGTTAGACAACATTGGAGTTTATTCGACACATTCCGTTCCGCTGATGTTTAGGGAGACAGTCAGCTTCATTGTACGGCTAAGTAAAGAGCTGCACTTCCCAGTCTGTCCTACCAAGGACATTCAATTGAATTTCCTTGGTACACCGGTGGAAGAATGTCCAAAACGAAATTCAGCTTTCGTTGATTACTCAGTCAATTCTCAATCGATTTTTTTCTCATTTGTCATATATCGTGGCGCCAGGTTAGCTCATTGGTAGCGTGGTTGACTTAGAGCCCGGGGGTACCGGGTTCGAATCCCGCTGCGGCCGATATCTTTCCTTGGTGCACACAAACAGTGGCCCCCATATATCCTGTAAATTTTGCATAGTTCAAAAGATACACTATGTGACGTGCAGTACTTATCTAATTAGGACCCTCTATAAGCCCATTAACTTAACGGTTTATTCTCAGAATTGCGTTACGAAATTTTTAGGGTTGTTGCCAAATGACTGAATAATAATGATAGGATGTGGGTACACGTGGGTACACTGACAGGGTAAACTATACTACAGTCTACGTCAGTAGGCATCATGACAAGAACCTCTCACACGAGTGAAAGGTAAGGCTAAACATCCCCTCTATGCTTTCAAGCTATACCCTTGTGTCCTACATTTCATTTATATTAAAGGAAAAGTCAGCAGCGGGACACATCTGTACCCGAAAAGCACCGCGCTGATTACCGAGATAGAGGCAACTGGGGTATATTTAAAACCAGAAACATACATAGAGTGGTCTATAGCTTTAATAAATAAAGATATATGTAATAATCATTTTATTGATATTGCAAGGCTATTAGCGTTATTTACAGTGCTGTCTGGCTTGTGTTGACATAATGTCGTAAACGTGAACATGTTGAAACAAGATATTTTTCATTTCAATCTTATACATCGTCCAAAATATGACATATGTCACAGTGGTACTTGAACATCACCTGCAGGAACTTCCCAGCATGTCCTGGCATGTCAAATACACCCAGATTTTTTGTGTGTCAGTACCCCCCTCCCCCCCTGCATATCCTCAAAATGCGTTGTACCGTAGAGTAGACCAAAGCATGAGTAATAACTGCATTAAAACATGTCAAATATACCTTGCATTGTACCAGAATGCACCATTTAGATACTTGTTTTTCAAAATTATCTGGAGGATATGCCACATGCCTCACTCCTACTACCGCATGTTAACCCGCTTTGTCCTAGTCTGGATAAGACCCTGACATTACAACGTCAACCCCTCAGATGAAAACTATTTAATGTCTAGGACAGAATTATCTGGAGCACATGCTTTTTGTCCATTTCTCCGTCAATTTTGAGCCGATTTCCTAGAAATTTTGCACAGGACATTTTTAAGTCATGTCCTAACATCGGTAAAAATCATATTCAATATTTCAAAAATTAGACCATTGACATATAATAAAATTCCAGAATTAGTGTAATAGGTTTATAGAGGGACGTAATATTTTCAATTTACTACAGGTCAAATGGTCTAACTTTTGCCATTCTGCTTTAAGCTTTACGAATTTTTTACCGATCTTAGAATGACTAGAAAATGTCCTGTGCAAAATTTCAAGATAATCGGTTCAGAATTGACGGAGAAATCGACGAAAAGCATGCGCTTCAGATAATTGTGTCATAGACTTTAGATCCTAGGAGATGAAGGGTGTTTTTACGATAGATATAAAATTAAAACGGACTCGAGGATCAAAAGGCTCGTTGGTCAGTAAAGAGTTTGTATAGGTGCCCGAAGACCTAAAGGGTGACTATGCAATGGTGCCCCACCCAACAGATAATGTAAAACCAATGCCGGTTTAAAGTTGGCCCACCGTCTGCGACGCTGGGCCAACTTTAAACTAGCATTGTTTTTTTGTAAAACAAACTGGGTTCTAAGGGGTTTAAGGTGGGTGTTTGATAGTGGGTGTAAACGGGTAGTTTCTCGGTTCAGGCATCTATGAAATTATGGCATTATAAGATGTAGGGTGTGACCTCTGACCTTAGACAGGGGTCACAACATGTGATAATATGACATGTGAGTCTGACACACAAGGTCACGGCCTCCGACCGCCCCCCCTCTCCGCCTAGCCAACACCAGATATTTGACTAACTATGGCTTAATGTTGGAACAGCGTTAAAAATGAAAATATGAAATTTTACAATTAGTCGACGATATATACAGGCTGATCTTAATTCGCTCGCTCACTCACTCACTCACTCACTCACTCACTCACTCACTCACTCACTCACTCACTCACTCACTCACTCACTCACTCACTCACTCACTCACTCACTCACTCACTCACTCACTCACTCACTCACTCACTCACTCACTCACTCACTCACTCACTCACTCACTCACTCACTCACTCACTCACTCACTCACTCACTCACTCACTCACTCACTCACTCACTCACTCACTCACTCACTCACTCACTCACTCACTCACTCACTCACTCACTCACTCACTCACTCACTCACTCACTCACTCACTCACTCACTCACTCACTCACTCACTCACTCACTCACTCACTCACTCACTCACTCACTCACTCACTCACTCACTCACTCACTCACTCACTCACTCACTCACTCACTCACTCACTCACTCACTCACTCACTCACTCACTCACTCACTCACTCACTCACTCACTCACTCACTCACTCACTCACTCACTCACTCACTCACTCACTCACTCACTCACTCACTCACTCACTCACTCACTCACTCACTCACTCACTCACTCACTCACTCACTCACTCACTCACTCACTCACTCACTCACTCACTCACTCACTCACTCACTCACTCACTCACTCACTCACTCACTCACTCACTCACTCACTCACTCACTCACTCACTCACTCACTCACTCACTCACTCACTCACTCACTCACTCACTCACTCACTCACTCACTCACTCACTCACTCACTCACTCACTCACTCACTTACTCACTCACTCACTCACTCACTCACTCACTCAAGCCCCGGCTTGAGAATATAGCTCCAATTCAGAGCTTAAAACCATGTATATAAAAATGCATAATGTCAACATGCTAAGTGGCCGATTTCAACAATACTAAAGCCAAGACTGTCTTTTTCAAAAACAGCTCCGAAAATGATATGCTAACCAACGACTTTTTGAGCTACCTTATAAGTAAAAAGGTCCAGTTTACCCAGATCTCCCTAAATATCCTGACGCCCATTCCCAGAAAAGACACCAATCCTTCTCACCCCCTGTGTCCATCATACAATAGCATAACAGTTATACCTCCTATCACACATAACGAAAACAGTTTACTCAAAATTTAGCCACAGAATTACAACATTCCTGTATTTTTTGTTATTCACCACAAGCGGAAAGAACCATTTAAAGCAGTAATTTGTGTACGAACTCACCCCCTGGGATTTCGGCTCATTCATGGTGGTGAGACCTTGATATTAATCTTTATAGCGACTGCTGTACAGAGAAAAAAAGCAGTAACTGCTTACTTGAAAAGTAAGCAGTTACTGCGGTTTGCCTTTGCCCGTCATAATATCGTATTTTAATCCCCCCCCCCCACTGTAATATAATCGGGATCTATTGACATACCGCACAGACACATTTAAAACATGGTCTCCTTATGGTATGTCAGGTGATTTAACTATCAGTGAATTATCAAACGCTTTTTGTGAGTCGCTGGGTGGGAATCTTTTCATGCTCCCTGGCTGTGTCAGCGTGTGACATCCAGACGTCTACCTGGACAATGAATGCTCCCCGAACACGCCATGTATGTCACCATATATTGTCCTGACTGAACTATATAATCTACCAGTGTAACATATCTTAACAACCCTACTAGTGCTAGTGCAATATCTCCAGAATTATGCGAATTATTCAGCGATATTGACAGTAAATAGTTAGGTAATATTTGGTAATTCCGTGACCGTTACTTCCGAATATAGGTTTTATGATTGATTGATGAATCTTCATTGACTTACCACATGTGTATGTGTAATTTATTGTTTATAGGTGACTTTGGATCGGAAAAATTCATTTCTTGAGTTTCGAAATAATTTAACCTATATTTCTCCCACAAATCCAAGATGGACGCCGTGTGTAACTTATGGTATATAGGTGATTTGAGGGTGAGAAAGTCATTTATTGTGATAATTTGACCTATATTTCACCCCAAAATCCAAGATGGCCGCGTATCTTTGACACTTGAAAACGAGTGTTTGGTACGTTATTAAACCCTTTTAGTGCTGGGACTGACTTTAGACGTCAGAATTTAACGTATGTGGAGATGTCTAAAGTCAATCCCCGCACTAAAAAAAGGTAAACATTTATAATGGTCGTGAACCCATAACATAGGAATTTAAATGAAGCGGAAAGAGCTAACTAAGACATTTACGATGATTTCAAATTGTAAAAAAAACTATAGTCTCCATGGATTATATAAAATACTTCAGTGTTAAATTCAGGGACGATATTGATACATAATTGGTTTGAAATGTTTTAAAATATCTAGTTTTGGCCACATAATCTCGACAGTGTAACAGCTTCAAGTGGGTAACAGTTGTATTTGTCGAATGTATTATGGGACGCCTCTATGACAGCTGAATGTATTCGCCAGTCATTTTCCCATCTGTGTGCTGGATGTCTCTAAATCACCACTCGTGTAATTAAAGGGACATGCCCAGGTCTAAAATCATCAAAAAGCAGTAATTTTATTTTGGCTTCTTAATATGATCATATGATGTAAGCATGTCCATAGACTAGAACTGAAAAAGTTTTTTATTTTTTCTGCTGCGCTTTCACAAGTTAGGCTAGATATAGAAACGAAATCCCCGTATTTCTTATTTTTGACATGGTTGTCAATAATTAGAAATCAAAAAGTTTGTCTCTATATCTAGCCTGACTGGTAAATGCGCAGCACAAAAATTAAAAAAAACTTTTGCAGTTCTAGTCTATGGACATGTTCACATCATATGGTCATATTATTGAGATAAAATAAAATCACCGATTTTTGATGATTTTAGACCTGGGCATGTCCCTTTAACAATACACACTTGTTTTAATATGAGATTTCACCACGCAACATTAGTCACTTGTTTTAATGGAATGGCGTTTTTTTCCTGACTCCAGACTAGATGTAACTCTACGTGTGGACTATAATATTTTAACCATATTATTTGCACATCAAAAGACAGTACTTGGAAGTGAAATGGGTGCTTAATCATCAATAATTGCATGTGCTTGGTCACAAATCTGAAAGGTCGCCCAACAATGAAAGTATTCAGCCGTCTGAGATGATAAAATCAGAAGAGACTTTGTCATTTCTATGAAAGTTAATATCGCTTAATGTGATAAAAATCCAGCCTTTTCCGGACGCGGCCTGCTGTAATCCACGGATTTCACCGGATGTGATGAGATAGAAGTTTTAAATCCTGAGAGATTGCCTGATATTCACAGCATTAAGATGTGTTTTACTGCTTCCATTATCACCGCGTGGGCCTTTTATCTGCTGGTAACAAAAAAGAGGTATTTAACCCTTTAAGTCCTCACGATGCATTAAAGCATTATTTTGCATCCCTGAAAAAACACCTAATTTGCCTACAACTAGCGGTTTTAGAACGAAAATTTCCATGAAACTGGTTTACCAATTCATGGCAATTTTTTGTGATTTTTAAACCACATCAAATCATCTTAATCCACTACTAGTCGAGAATTGCGACAGCAATTCGCGGCTTGTAGTGGATAAAAGATGACAATGGTGAATGCATGATTGAAAGGGTTAATCATTACATTGCTATCTGATGGCCCGGATTAACCCTTACAGCACTGAAATATATTTGTTTAAACCATGGAGTAAAAAGGGTTTTTTCAATTTGAAATCATCATAAATGTCTTAGTTAGCTCTTTCCGCTTCATTTGAATACCTATGTTATGGATCTACAGCCATTATAAATTTTAAGTTGTGTCAGTGCGGCGGTCGACTTTAGTCGTCAGAATCTGACATCAATAGACGTCAGAATCTGACGTCTTAAGACCGTCCAAAACAGACTGCCTGTAAGCGTCACGCGACACATCAATTTGTGAATCATGTGAAAATAATTGAATACATTACATACGTGTTGATGTTGAATGTGACTATTTGCTTCTTTGACTATTTGTTTTGGTCTGAAGAATGAATGAATGAATGAATGAATGAATGAATGAATGAATGAATGAATGAATGAATGAATAAATGAATGAACGAATAAATGAATAAATGTGTGAATGGATGGATGGATGGATGGATGAATGAATGGATGAATGAATGGATGCATTGATGCATGCATGCATAAATGCATGCATGCATGCATGCATGCATGTATGTATGTGTGTATGTATGTATGAATGTATAAATGTAAGAATGTATGAATGTATGAATGTATGAATGTATAAATGAATGAATGAATGAATGAATGAATAAATGAATGAATGAATGAATGAGTGGATGGATGGATGAATGGATGGATGGATGGATGGATGGATGGATGGATGGATGGATGGATGGATGGATGGATGGATGGATAGATGGATGGATGGATGGATGGATGAATGGATGGATGAATGGATGAATGAGTGGATACAATAACGAATGGATATATGGATGATTAGATGGATGGATGAATGGATGAATGAATGAATGAATGAATGAATGAATGAATGAATGAATGAATGAATGAATGAATGAATGAATGAATGAATCGATAAATGGATAGATGGATGAATGGATTGATGAATTAATTAATTCTTGATAATGACACGTAATCATGTTCATAAATATTTTTGTCGTTATATATCCAGCGACCTGTGTTTTATTCTACTATAGCTGAGTATATATCGCCATTTTTGTCTATACAGCTCATGTAAGTTATTAGAGTATACGTCAGCTGGTTGATCTAAGCCGTAAGCAGACTGTGACAATACGCCCACATGACAGGGTCTGCCATTCATGCTAGTTGGGGATCATGTGGCCGTGCTAAACAGGGGAACTCATATGCAAGTAAAGCAGTAGTATTCGTGTAAACGTTTGCAAAGTACCGTTTGTAAAATAATATGTACAGCTACTTGAAGTGTCCCCTTACCGCGATTCGTAACTTCAAGTTATCGAACGTTATCCATCTTGTAAAATGTCAGATTAAATATTTGTTTAATTTAAAGCTTTAAAAACATAATTTCAAATGAATGTTCTGTCGTACATTGGAATCATCAATTCACAATAAAAACGAGAAGGCTGCTCTGAACTAAGTGCCCACGACAAACAAACACTATATAGTCAGACCTTGTCTTACTATGGAGCGGCGCATACAGACCGCGCGCCAGAGAGGGAGGCGTGTCGCATTGGTAGAGGGCCTGACTGCCACGCCAGGTAAAAACCCGTCAATCCGCGAAACGTCGATGCCTGGGGATATATTACTAGAGGTTGACCTCGTGGTGCACACGGAGTATTACATGTGGTGTAATTCCAATAATCTCATTCACGAAATCAGGTTAACCCTTGTCCTGTTGAAGTTTTGTTAGTATTTCCCGTCATTTGAAGCTGGAATTGCTACCGCAATTTCCAGCTTCAAATGACGGAAAATATTTATATTTGTGAAACATAAACATCTCTGTTGTATAATTGATCAACTAATCATCGACCACGAAACGTTTTTTTATCAATTTCGTTTTAAAACTGATTGAAAGCGTATATATAGGGGACCAGCACAACAGTGGTTAAAAAAATAAAGGTGCAGGTTTATAGTCTGATATCAAATATTTCATCCTACTTTTACATTTTTACCCCCTAGTCAAATCAAAATAACAGTTTCAAGCACAGCACATCTCTGGGGTGGCCCCACAGAATGAGTTCTCGATCATCCCATCAAATATCCACCCATATAAAGTTCACTACATAATTCACACTACAAAAAATAATGTCGCACCAATGTCACACCAACAATACTTCTTCAACAATACTATTCTGTCATACCCAGAGAGATGTACACACTGTCTGGGGTGGCACACAGTATGAGTTATCGATCCTTCCATAAAATATATTCACCCATATCACTAATATATTTCAAAGATTGGCAATCAAGACTACTGTGCAAGCGCAAAATGCAGTAACTAATAGTATTGGAAAATAAGCAGTTACTGCTGTTTACTTTTGACGTACAGCAAAGACAAAGAGTTGTAACTGCCTACTTTACAAGTAAGCAGTTACTATGAGTTCCCTTTGCTTTACATTGCATTGCAAAGACAAACAGCGGTAACTGCTTACTTGAATTGTAATCACCTACTGCTGTTTGTCTTTGAGCTGCCGGATTCTCTTCTGCCATCGAGCAATGGCATACTGACCGCCATGCAAAGACAAACAGCAGTAACTGCTTACTACAAGTAAGCAGTTACTGCTTTTTGTCTTTGAGCTACAGGATTCTCTTCTGCTATCGAGTAGTGGCATACAGACCGCCGTGCAAAGACAAACAGCAGTAACTGCTTACATAAAAAGTAAGCAGTTACTGCTGTTTGTCTAAGACATTTACGATGATTTCAAATTGTAAAAAAACTATAGTCTCCATGGATTATATAAAATACTTCAGTGTTAAATTCAGGGACGATATTGATACATAATTGGTTTGAAATGTTTTAAAATATCTAGTTTTGGCCACATAATCTCGACAGTGTAACAGCTTCAAGTGGGTAACAGTTGTATTTGTCGAATGTATTGTGGGACGCATGTATGACAGCTGTATGTATTCGCCAGTCATTTTCTCATCTGTGTGCTGGATGTCGCTAAATCACCACTCGTGTAATTAAAGGGACATGCCCAGGTCTAAAATCATCAAAAAGCAGTGATTTTATTTTGGCTTCTTAATATGATCATATGATGTAAACATGTCCATAGACTAGAA
>OZ024913.1:2545326-2567826 GCA_964017125.1 Flabesymbios commensalis
GCGCAAAATGCAGTAACTAATAGTATTGGAAAATAAGCAGTTACTGCTGTTTACTTTTGACGTACAGCAAAGACAAAGAGTTGTAACTGCCTACTTTACAAGTAAGCAGTTACTGTGAGTTCCCTTTGCTTTACATTGCATTGCAAAGACAAACAGCGGTAACTGCTTACTTGAATTGTAATCACCTACTGCTGTTTGTCTTTGAGCTGCCGGATTCTCTTCTGCCATCGAGCAATGGCATACTGACCGCCATGCAAAGACAAACAGCAGTAACTGCTTACTACAAGTAAGCAGTTACTGCTTTTTGTCATTGAGCTGCAGGATTCTCTTCTGCCATCGAGTTGTGGCACACTGACCGCCGTGTAAAGAAAAACAGCAGTAACTGCTTACTTGACAAGTCAGCAGTTACTGCTTTTTGTCTTTGAGCTACAAAATTATTTTCTGCCATCGAGTAGTGGCATACAGACCGCCATGCAAAGACAAACAGCAGTAACTGCTTACATGAAAAGTAAGCAGTTACTGCTGTTTGTCTTTGAGCAGCAGGATTCTCTTCTGTCATCGAGCAATGGCATACTGACCGCCATGCAAAGACAAACAGCAGTAACTGCTTACTACAAGTAAGCAGTTACTGCTTTTTGTCATTGAGCTGCAGGATTCTCTTCTGCCATCGAGTTGTGGCACACTGACCGCCGTGTAAAGAAAAACAGCAGTAACTGCTTACTTGACAAGTCAGCAGTTACTGCTTTTTGTCTTTGAGCTACAAAATTATTTTCTGCCATCGAGTAGTGGCATACAGACCGCCATGCAAAGGCAAACAGCAGTAACTGCTTACATGAAAAGTAAGCAGTTACTGCTGTTTGTCTTTGAGCAGCAGGATTCTCTTCTGCCATCGAGTTGTGGCATACTGACCGCCGAGCAAAGACAAACAGCAGTAACTGCTTACTTGCCAAATAAGCAGTTACTGCTGTTTGTCTTTGGACGGCAGCAGTATAAGGGACTTACCTTCAGTGACGAATCTGACAATGACGGGTTTTTCGCTTCCGGCGACAAATCCGAACCCCAGTTGAGGATCCCTGGTGAGGTCGACCTGGCGCGGCTGAGGTATGTCGTCCTCATTCTCCTCATTAGGTCCATCAACTGACGTACTCCTGTCCACGTGACTGTAACATAGCAACAGTTGTTATGGTAAAGCGGGTGTAATCTCTGCGGTAACTCTTTTAGCGCGGGACCGACTTAAGACGTCAATAGACGTCAAAATATGGGTTTTTTTATGTTTATTCATTCTTTCAGCATAGACCATTGGTCTGTGTGCTACATATATATGAAAATATACAATAAGTATGATGCGTGACGTCTATAGAGTCAGATTCTGACGCCTAAAGTCGGTCCTCGCGCTAAAAAAGAAAAGTCCTTGAAAATTATTCATCTTTGTTTAATCTAAAACCCAAAAATGTACAAATGTTGATGTTTAAACAGTAATTTCCTTCCTAATAACAGTGAATTAATCGGCTAAAAATGAATTAAAAACGATGTGATTAGCAATGGTTATATACGTGTTACATCCGTGACATTTGAGATAGTGACATATGATAGTGAGAGGTAAATTTCCCATAAAATTACTGTGATTTCTGAAATTTAGGATTCAATATAATTATTAAGTTTTGTTGTAAATCTAAAAAATCCCAATAATTTTCAACCTCTTGAAGCTGTGGATCGCGGTAGCGATCCACAGCTTCAAGAGGGAGAAAATTCCATGTAATATTAAAGGCTAACGCCCTATCTGCTGGAAAAATCGACAATTGGACGCCGCTGGTTAAAGCTCTATCTGATGGGAGTAATCGCGCTTTGGACGCCAAAGGTCATCTCCTGGAAATAATATACCCTTGGACGCCAATGATTAACACCCTCTCTGCTGAGAATAATCAGCCCTTGGAAGGCAATGGTTAACGATTTTTTTTACTGGGCTAGTCGAGTCTTGGACGCCTATGGTTAACGCCCTATCTGCTGGGAATAATCTTGCCTTTAAATCTTGACGGGAATTACTGTAATATTTCATCAGGATCCGCCATCCATGGTCAGGAGATCCGGTGACCTTGACCTCAGCTCCCGTGTGATTTCACGCTAGCTTATATATATGACCTTCACTCATCTCAATGATCAAGTGTCATGACCTTAACCTCATTTCTCTGATCAAATGCTGCGATAATAGCTCACACAGTAAATCCCAAGAGTTGAACGAATGTTGATTTAAACCTCAGCGCGGGGATCGACTTTAGACGTCAAAATCAGACGCCTGTAGACGTCAGATTTTGACGTCTAAAGTCGATCCCCGCAATGAAAGAATTATAATATTCATAATGTCCGTAGACCCATAACATAGGTATTCAAATGAAGCGGAAAGAGCTGACTAAGACATTTATGGTGATTTCAAATTGAAAAAAAACCTTTGGTCTCCATGGTTTATACACAAAATATTCCAGAGTTATACGGGTTTGTATAGGATCAAAGTCCGTAACGCTGTCCAAACATTAAATCAGTATTGAGGTAACGTGTTTGCAGAATAAGGGGGCCACTATTCAATTACCGGGGGGAGGAGGGGGGGGGGGGCTGGAGCATTTTTAAAAGAAATATTTTTAGCTTTAATTTTCGTGAACTGAATAATTGTTTGAAGGACAACATAATATTTGAATACATTTTATATAAATAAATATATAAGCAACATCATTTCATGGCCCTTGAAACAATTGCGAGCCTAGCTTCGCGCGGCATCATTAAATGGCCATTAAATTTGTGAAGGCTCGCTTCGCTTGGTCTTTACCTTCTAGATCAACACTAGGCCTAGTTTGGGATCAAACTTTGTAGACAAAAATAAATTCTAAGAAAGTGAAATAAATATTTATCTACACACACAAACTGAAATATATAAGGCACAGTGTGAAAAAAATTGAGCTCTGCAGATAGGAAGTGAAATAAATAATTTGTCCAATTAAAAAACCCCTAGTAATTGAATGGTGGCCCCTAAGTGTGGTGACCTCATTTGCCTGTGACACCGGTTTATATGCATGACCTTGACCTGAGGTCAGCCTATTAATCCCCGTCATCAGATTAATATCACTCGCCATGGGATGATCATCTTCCCTAAAGCAAGGTTAGGCTCCTCCAGGTCGCAGACTCGGTCTGCGACCTTGAGAAGCCCAGCCTTGCTTTAGGGAAGATGGGGATGATGCGTTCTGTCATAAGTAATGTAGATATAGTAATATTCGCCAGGTTTTAATTTTCGCGAATTTCGCGAGGAGGACAAATTCGACAAACTTCGTGAAAAGTCTCAAATAAAAAATTCGCGAAAATTTAAACACGCGAAAATTACCAGATCTCCAGTAACTGTTTAGTTTTAAGTAGCTGTTTACTTTTCAAGTAGGCACTGTAATATCGATTTTTGTTTCTTACAAAGCGGTGAATTGTTTTATCCCATCGAGAGAAAATCCAGACTGTAGTCAATTCCATTGTTTTAGCCAGCACTTAATATATCACCTCTTCAACTCGCCTTCGCAGCAAAAATACATGTCCACCAAATTTAAAAAAAATAAAATAATTTTCATCCACTTGTGTCGTGCAACTTTAACCCTTTCAAGCCTGAATTTACAATTGTCACCTTCATCCACTACAAGCCGTGAATTGCTGTCGCAATTCTCGACTTGTAGTGGATGAAGATAATTAAAAAAAAAATTGCCATGTATTGGTGAGCCAGTTTCATGTAAATTTTCATTATAAAACCCTTAGTTATAAGAAAATTAAGTCTGTTTTCAGGGATGTAATATGATGCTTTAATGCATCGTGAGGGCTTAAAGGGTTAAAGAAATTAGAAATTAACACCTTGGTCTTAAAGCGTCGTATATAGCACTTCACAATGTGTCAGATACGACCCTTTGAACCCAACATGACGACATAATTCACTCTGCGTGGGTTAGTCATTATATTACGTTCGTAATTAATATCCGCGCGTGGGATAATTATACAGAGAGTCCTGCACACTAATGAGCAAATCAACGGAGCCATGGGAACCACGAGAATCAAGGCCAGCATTGTCACAACGTTGGGTCTGTTGGTTACCGTTGTTGGCCATATACTCAGATTCACATTAAATTCATCAACCAGGATTAATGAATTTCGCGGATTTCTCAATCAATTCTCAACCAATTTTCATGAAATTTTGCACACACTATTTTCCATTCATGTCGCGAAATTTCAGAAGGTATTTCAGAAGTTAGACCATTTGACATGTAATAAAATTCTGAGAGGAGGCTAATAGATTTATAGAGGGCAACATTTTTGTTTATTTACTACATGTCAAATGGTCTAACTTCTTAAATATTTATCAAACTTCGTGAAACTTTCAGGGTATTCACGACATGAATGGAAAATACTGGTGTTAAATTTCATGAAAATTGGTTGAGAATTGACTGAGAAATCAACGAAAACCATTCACCACTGTTAATGTGAATCCGACTATAGTCGTTTTTTTCGCTGATTTCGCAATCATTTCTCAGCGAATTGTCATGAAATTTTACAAGCACTATTTCTCATTCATGTCGTGACTATCCTGAAAATTTCATTGAAAAATATAGTATGGCTTAAAAGTCAGTCTATTTAACATGGTTGTATTAAAAAAATAAGAATGTCTCCCTCTAGAAAAACCTTTAGCGTCGTCTCAGAATTTCATCACATGTCAGATTTTGATGATTTCAAATTAAAAAAAACACTCTTTTGGTCTGCATGATTTATACAAAAATATTTCAGCGTTGTAAGGGTTAAGACTACACAGTGCTCTGTGTAGGCTTAACCCTTAGTCTTAACCCTTGTAGTCTTAACAGGTCAGCACCTGCCAGCATTGGTCCGGTGTTAGCTGGATGGGCCTCCCAGCAACACAAGACGTTGGCCCAATGTTGTGTTAATGTTGGCCCGGCGTCAAAGACGATGTGTCAACATTAACCCAGCATTGGGTTAATGTATCGTGTTTGCTGGCATATTATGTGTTTATGGGAGGGGTATTAAACAAGACGCGATTGGCTTCGTCAAGAGAAACAGCACGTGTATTTAACGAGAGGATTAATAAATATAATGGGATATTCACAAGATTTATCGTTTTTACCCTTTGCACACACAGTCACTGTTGTTTGTGTTATAATTGCACACTAGCGCTCTTTCTATCAGATCGGTTCATCTACAACTGGAGAATACTGTAGATCTGGTAATATTCGCGAGGTTTTAATTTCTTCGAATTTCGCGACGAAGACAAATTCACGAATTCAAGAATCTCACGAAAATCATTATTAAAATGGCGCTACTAAAGGAAAATACAAATTCGTGAATTCTAAACTTCGTAAAAAGTACAAAAATAAAAAATTCGCGAAAATTTAAACACGCGAAAATTACCAGATCTACAGTATTGATGATATGAATACCATTTTCTGTTGGCTGAATTTTACTTTTCAGTGAAAAAACCCCCTCGACCAACAAGAATTATTTGTTAATAATGATATAGCAGTTATTCTGGAATAACCTGTATGTGTAATATAGAAGAAAAACGTTTGTAGGCCTCATTCTTGTAGAAAAGGGCAAAGTTGCAGGTTTAAAGTCTGATACCAAGTCTGAAAACTTGTCATATCACTTTTTCGAATTTTATCCCCTGGTAACTGGACCTGCTCATTTATGTCCCATGGCAACCTTTGGGGGAACATACAGCCCTGTAGCCATTTCGGCGTTTGGCGTTTACCGTACACACTGCCATCTCTATCGTACCAGGTACTCATCTACACCTGAGTGAAGTGAAGCATAGCATGTGAGGGTGGCGTGCCTTGTTAAACCAGCATACCACGTCTAGTTACTGATCTAATAGTTAGCAATAGAAGTAGCATTAAAAATGAAATAAATAAAGCAGTAGGGCTGGTAGTACTATGTGGTGGTGCAATTTAATATAAATCCCAAGGACTAGAGGGCGGACTCAGTAACACTGATTTGTACCCATCTACATGTCTATAGTCTCATGGTGGAGGTTCAAAAAGAAAGTTAGCTTGTCGGGTATTTTACTCAGTCAATTCTCAAACGATTTCCACGAAATTTTATAACCATTATTAGCGAGTCATTTCGCGAAATTTCCGTCAGTATTTCAAAAGTTAGACCATTTGACATATAACAAAATTTTGAGGAACAACCGAAATGAATTATTGAGTTTATAGAGGGGCGTCGTAATTAGAAATTTGTTGAACTACACTACATTTTTAAATGAAATTTTCAGGGCAGATGCCACAAGACTAAGAAAAATTACTTACAGAAACTTCATGAAAATCACTTCCGAATTGAAGGAGTAATCAACGCAATGCTAACTTTCATTTCGGATACTTCCAGTGTTGGATATATAGTTAGATGAGTGGGTTTCGTTTTCGGCATGTTACCATGTATACTGATGCTGGTCACCTTTATACTGTATGGTGACAGGGGTCGTCAGGTGCATGTTGCTGCACCTGTTACCTGCTCATAAGTGCTCAGGTATGGTGCACAGGTAAACAAAGTAAACAAGAAGGGATTGTACTCATGCCTGATGATAAAATTACAAGAAAACAAATACAAATGTTTCTGTTCAAAGAAAATGATCACATTGTGGTTGTGACACAGTCCTGCCATACAAAGACAAACAATAGTAACTGGTTACTTGTAAAGCAAGCAGTTACTGCTGTTTGTCTTTGTCCTTGAACCCCTGGGAGAACCGTAACATAGGTATTCAAATGAAGCCGACTCTTTTTTGACGACTCTGAAAGAGTGGAGGATAATAAATCTCCCTCCACAGAAGATTCTCCCTCTGCAGAAGAATGACAAATTGAAGCAGAAATAACTGACTAGAGCATGTATGATGATTTCAAAATAGAATAAACATTTGGTCTCCATGGTTTATACAAAAATATTTCAGTGTAGTAACGGTTAAAAGCCGGATAAAAAATCTCCCTCCGCAGAAGATTCCCCCTCCCCAGAAGAGGGACAAATTGCCAGGTTGTCTGAACATGACAAGTGGCGTTAACGGAGATAACGTGGAGACGGTTAGCAAATACTGTCTGAACGGTGGCCCACTGAAAATGTTGATTCTTTCAGTGTGGGAATCGTCTGTAGACTTCAGAATCTGAGGACTACAGACGTCAGTTTCTGACGTATAAATTGATGACTCGCTATCGCGACCCACAATTTCAAATAGGTAAAAATAATCGGATTTGGCAGAATGTAGGGCCATCATCAGTTTTTTGTTGCATAATGACACAGAGAGAGAGAGGGTGTGTGTCACCTTCTCTATATCACTAATTCACTACACCACAAATAACCTTTAAGAACCTTTTGTTCAGATAGTATAATCAACAAGATCAACCCTTTCATCGCTAATCACTACTATAGGTGTTTAACCCTTCAAGAGCAGAAATATTTTTATACAAAAAACAAAAAACCAAACGTGTTTTTTTTCAATTTGAAATCATCATAAGTGTCTTCATTAGGTCTTAATGATTCATTTGAATACATATGTTATGGGTCTACGACCATTATAAATACTTTTTCTCTTACCACTGCGGGGATAGAATTTAGAATTCATAATCTGCGAGGGTTAAATCACAGTTACATAGAATGGAATGTGTGTAAAAACATCAACATTTGCAAATGGTTGGTATCAAATTGAACAAATATGAGTAATTGTCAGCCACTTGAAGTTGTGGGTCGCGGGTTCGTGACACAAGTTGAAGTGGGTAAAAATCGTACTTAGATAATTTAGCGAACAAAGGGATAAAAAAAAAAAAATAGTCATATTTGATCTTTCTCAACACACACGCGGCTTTGACCCAATGTTGGCTTAATGTTGGCCCATCGTCTGCGACGTCGACCCAGCATTAAACTAACGTTGGTTCAGAGTATCATGTTTACTAGGAATAATGACGCTGCTCCATATTCAACACCTGAGCACTGGTCTATTCAATTTAAATTTCCAATCACTTAAAGTTGTGTCTCGCTACCGCGATCCACAACTTCAAGTGACTGAAAATTTATGTGATTTGTAAAATTTCAGTTCCAACATATATAAGTGTTTCAAGATCAAAGGCATATTTTACTTGTAATAA
Organism: Flabesymbios commensalis; assembly: GCA_964017125.1. Taxonomy (NCBI): domain Eukaryota; kingdom Metazoa; phylum Annelida; class Polychaeta; order Terebellida; family Flabelligeridae; genus Flabesymbios; species Flabesymbios commensalis. Next base: position 2,553,477 of record OZ024913.1, read on the forward strand.
ATGGTTACACAGGTGCTTAAAAAAAGACAGAATGTCTACTGTAGTCGACATCAGTGTTCTAAAGGTTAAAACACAGAATGTCTACTGTAGTCGACATCAGTGTTCTAAAGGTTAAAACACAGAATGTCTACTGTAGTCGACATCAGTGTTCTAAAGGTTAAAACACAGAATGTCTACTGTAGTTGACATCAGTGCTCTAAGGGTTAAACACAGAATGTCCCTGTAGTCGACATCAGTGCTCTAAGGGTTAAACACAGAATGTCTACTGTAGTTGACATCAGTGCTCTAAGGGTTAAACACAGAATGTCCCTGTAGTCGACATCAGTGCTCTAAGGGTTAAACACAGAATGTCTACTGTAGTCGACATCAGGGCTCTAAGGTTAAAACACAGAATGTCTACTGTAGTCGACATCAGTGCTCTAAGGGTTAAACACAGAATGTCTACTGTAGTCGACATCAGTGTTCTAAGGGTTAAACACAGACTGTCTACTGTAGTCGACATCAGTGTTCTAAAGGTTAAAACACAGAATGTCTACTGTAGTCGACATCAGTGTTCTAAAGGTTAAAACACAGAATGTCTACTGTAGTTGACATCAGTGCTCTAAGGGTTAAACACAGAATATCTACTGTAGTCAACATCAGTGTTCTAAGGGTTAAACACAGAATATCTACTGTAGTCGACATCAGGGCTCTAAGGGTTAAACACAGAATGTCTACCGTAGTCGACATCAGTGCTCTAAGGGTTAAACACAGAATGTCCCTGTAGTCGACATCAGTGCTCTAAGGGTTAAACACAGAATGTCTACTGTAGTCGACATCAGTGCTCTATAGGTTAACCCTCAAAGCGCTGAATTTTTTTTTATAAAAACCTTGGAGACCAAAGGGTTTATTTAAATTTGATATCATCGTAGATGTCTTATTCAGCTCTTTCTGGTTCATTTGAATACCTATGTTATGGGTCTACGGCCATTAGAAATCTGTTTACTCGTACAGCGCGGGGATCGACTTTAGTCGTCAGAATCTGACATGGGATCGACTTTAGTCGTCAGAATCTGACGTCTACAGACGTCAGATTCTGACGTCTAAAGTCGATCCCCACGCTGTAATGGTTACCTACCAGTGGGTCAACGTTTGGTGTATTTTCAGGGTCACGTGGCCCCATGACAGGAAGTGGTTGATGTCACGTGACGGCCTGTGATTGGCTGTGGGGCGCTGGTAGATTAATGATCCAATTCTGTGTGTAATACCTCTGAGATTTAATGACAAACGTGGCTGATGGTGCCGCTATATCACATAGAGGGCCGCAGGCAATATGTTCCCCCATACACCGTAAACCGAAAAATAACACTTGATACAGGATATGGATGATATAACCATGGTAACATGATTTAGAGGAGATTTAGGGGAGATTTTGGGTTTTAGCGGTCCGCCATCAATGTGTATTGATCCGTCATAATCAACAGCAGTCCGAGGAAATAAGTTAGCATAATATAACGTGTAAAGTGTAGTAGATATGTAAAACCAATGCATACAATAATTTTATAAATCATAAAGTTTGACATTATGCACAGTAATGGGCAAGAAAGAATGGACTGTTTGAAAACTAGACTAAATTTCACGTGAGATAAATCAACCAACCTCTCGTACTAATAGTATGATATCGTGTCTGAAGAACCTTCAGCATAGATTAAATATGGTAGACACTGATGAAGAGCACCTAAAAGAGTACATCTCAGGACTTCATGGTTACCGCATAAAACTACATAAATATTTATATAAATTTTGTACAAGTAGAAAAAAAATCGGTAGTGAATGCATGGCTTCATAGAAATTGTGAAGGGAAATTTTGAGGAGCTCGTAATTTCGAAATGCAGACATGTTGGAGCTGTCAATTATATTGGTATTAGATATTAAATGCAATTATTTTACTTGCCGAGTGCTACAGCCATTTTTATTTTTAGCTGAGGTGAAGCTTCTATGTATTTTTCAATGTATCACTTGAATAACTGCCTTTGTATGGAACGCCAAAGTGGCCTTTATTCCTTATTTTCCAATATTAAGAAATCATGTATTAATATTAAAAAATCATTTATTAATATTAATAAATCATTTGTTAATATTAATAAATCATTTATTAATATTAAGAAATACGACGAGCATTTATTAATATTAATAAATGATTTTTTAATATTAGAAAATCAATTCTTAATATTAGAAAATCATTTATTAATATTAGAAAATCATTTTCTAATGTTAAGAATTCATTTATTGATATTAGTAAATGACCCATTTTCTAATATTAATAAATGATTTTCTAATATTAATAAATGATTTTCTAATAATAATAAATGATTTTCTAATATTAATAAATGATTTTCTAATATTATTAAATGATTTTCTAATATTAATAAATGATTTTCTAATATTAATAAATTATTTTCTAATATTAATAAATGATTTTCTTATATTAGAAAATGGGTTTATTTCTTAATATTAGAAAATGATTTCTTAATATTAGGAAATGATTTCTTAATATTAGAAAATGATTTCTTAATATTAGAAAATCATTTATTAATATTAGAAAATCATTTATTAATATTATAAAATAGGGAATAAAGTCCACTTCGGCGTTCCATACCTTAGTTAATAGTGCAATGTTTTTCATTCATTTCCAGCTGGAATTGCTAGCGCAATTTCCAGCTTGAAATGACGACACATATTTTTCTTTATAAAAAACAGAAATCTCAGAAACTCCATTATTTGATCTCCATCTACAACAAAGTACGATCATATGACCAGATTCAGCGCCATTCTATTATAACGTGTGAATTTTTCTTGGAAACGCATATAAACCAGTCTCCTTATCTGGACGAGGGATGATTCGTTATTTTGAATGTGCTTAAGAACTAACACTTAAAGCCGCTGTCACTGTTATTGTGTGTTAAAGTAAGCACACCCTGCCCAGTCAGGTCAGACCGTCACTGTGGTATGAAGGTCACACTCAGGTCAGGTAGTCTGGCCTGCAGGAGTTGGGCAGGGAAGAGGGGGGTTCTGAATTCATAGCACATATACGTGATATCCAGGAGACAACTGGATAGATGAAAATGATTAAGCATGACAATAGTCGTTTTAATCAGTTTCATTAGTATAGCCGATTATTGCAAATGAAATGTGTGCTTAAACAACAAGATTTGCAAATGTTTGGTCTGACATTTAACAAAATCAGTAATTTTCACCCACTTGAATTTGTGGGTCGCGGTAGCGAGTCACAACTTCAAGTGGGTGAAAATTTTCACATAATCACATCATCCACACAATCAAGAATTTAATTCGCGAAAATAAAAACGTCGTGCAAATTGTCAGCATTGATCTGAGCTAACCTCACGTATTATCGCCCGTTCTGGTCTACTTTCTTCAGCGGTGATATACAGACAGAATGTATGACAGTACTTACATAATGTATCACTCCGCCACAGGCCTGTTACCATGGCTACATAATGAACACGTGTTTAATTATCTTTTTGTTATGATTGGACCCCTCTGGCGCTGGTAATGCCCATGAAATATACAGATATTATTCCATTTTTTCTTTCTGTACACAACATTAGTCTTTGGAACGACAACTCTTGAAACAACCAAATAGTATATAGTGAGTGAGTGAGTGAGTGAGTGAGTGAGTGAGTGAGTGAGTGAGTGAGTGAGTGAGTGAGTGAGTGAGTGAGTGAGTGAGTGAGTGAGTGAGTGAGTGAGTGAGTGAGTGAGTGAGTGAGTGAGTGAGTGAGTGAGTGAGTGAGTGAGTGAGTGAGTGAGTGAGTGAGTGAGTGAGTGAGTGAGTGAGTGAGTGAGTGAGTGAGTGAGTGAGTGAGTGAGTGAGTGAGTGAGTGAGCGAGCGAGTGAGTGAGTGAGTGAGTGAGCTTAATATGACACGGTCTTCCTGCTATCTTTGCATCATGTATGTATATGGCCACCTTAGCACGTACCCCCCTCCCCTGATCTATCAGATAAACAATATAATACAGCACTGAATGAGAAGCTTAGACATTGAAAAAGAGAAAGTAGAGAGCATTTTGCATGCTTCCCAAGTATAGTTACAGTCTAAGTTAAGGAGTGAGAAGGAAACTTGATATATTCTGATCTACGAATATATTGTACATGAGTTATTTCTGCGAATTAAAATACACAGAATAGCTACACGATCGACTGTGTTCCTAGATTTGATTTAGAAACACGCAATTTGATTGTTAGCATACTTGCTAAACCATGGCCTATTAACCCTTTAACCGCCAAATTATTCAATTTGAATTTTCATCCAATTGAAGTTGCGTCTCGCTGACGCGATCCACAACTTCAAGTGAGTGAAAATTATTCAGATTTGACAAAATGGATGTCAACTGTTTTCAAATATTGCTACTTAATGTCACATTTTATCTTTAACATGTTTAAAAGGTGGTACTTAATGTGCTAATAAAAAATTAAATCCCGAATTTATGCGGCACCGGCGGTTAAAAGGTTAGTTATGAAGTGTCATGGTTAAACTAGGATGTTATGCCCGACCTGACCAGTATTAATAACAAAAGTGGATTACGAATCTACTGTTTTAACAATAGACTAACGTCGCAGGTGTATTTTAGCCCTTAAAGCACTGAGCTATTCAATTTAAATTTTCAGTCACTTGAAGTTGTGTCTCGCTACCGCGACACACAACTTCAAGTGACTGAGAATTTGTGTTATTTGTGAAATTTAGGTCCAAAATTTATCAGTGTTTCAAGATTAAAGGCATAGTTTATTTTTAACAACTGGTTATCAGGGGTGATACAGGTGCTACTAAAACACAGGATGTCTACTGTAGTTGACATCAGTGTTCTATGAGTTAAGCTACAGTCAGATCACATTATATCACAGCTGAGCACACAGAGAAAGCATGTATATAGGTTAACTGTGTACACAACTATACTAGGGTTCTGTCATCAGTGATCATTGCACATTTTCAACTTTATACATACTCTCACTCATTATGTAATTCTTTATACATACTCTCACTCATTGTGTAATTCTTTATACATACTCTCACTCATTATGTAATTATTCGGTTTCTATGCTATCCAGAGGGTTTTTTTGCTATATTTTATCTCTGGTTTTGAAGCGAGAAACTTAAAAGTATCACGACAATGCTGTTTAACTGTAGGTTATTTTAAATAGTTCTGATGCATATTTTGTGAAACGCAGTGACGTCACTCGGTGAAAACAAGGTTATATAAGAACCCTCCCCCATACTTCATTGTATTAGCCAGCTCGGTGAAAACAAAGGAGGTCGAGGTCATTTAGTTTCAGAGAATTGTACTTAACCTGTGCTTGTTTTAGTATATAATGTTGTTTGATTTTAAGTTAACTTAGCATGCATATGTTAATTTTCATGTGATTTTACCGAACTAATCGTGTTGTATATAGTCTTGTACATATGTTCATTTTAATGACGCATAAGTCTGCATAGACTTACCGTCGTCAATAAATATCTATCAATCTATCTACAATCAAGAACTGTAAACAATACCTGATAATTCCAAACCTGTAGAAAGTCATGTACCAGTTATGATTACTTTATATTGTATTTCATCCCTGTATAGATATAGACTACGGTTATGACATAAGTCATGTATATTTCGCCGCCTATGATTGGTGTATACAGTATGACACATAGCGTGGTGCGCTTTTGACAGATCACCTGGCAGTCTGTACTGTAACATTAACCCCTGAGCTGCTAGGGCCGTAATCATGCTGTAATATAATGTGATCTTACTGTAGCTTTAAATACACCTACGACGTTAATCTTTTGTTAAAACAGTAGATTCGTAATCCACTGTTAAGATTAACCCTTTGACCGCCAAATTATTCAATCTGAATTTTCACCCACTTGAAGTTGTGTCTCGCTGAGGCGATCCACAACTTCAAGTGAGTGAAAATTATTCAGATTTAACAAAATGGAGGTCAACTGTTTTCAAATATTGCTGATTGATGTCACATTTTATCTTTAACGTGTTTAAAATGTGGTAGTTATGTGCTAATAAAAAATAAAAATATATATGCGGCACCGGCGGTTAAAGAGTTAATACTGGTCACAGTCACTAATGTATGACAGTAACCCTTGCGCCACAAGGACCATTAATTATATATAAACATATTTATTTGAAATGAATTGCCCAAATAACGTAACAAGCGCGATATGACGGGTTCTCCACATATACATAACATTTATCTACAATTTTACAAACAAACGACCATTGTGATAAGTCTAGTTTGCATAAAATTTGCATATATTTCGCTGCCTATGATTGGTGTATACATAATCATACATAGTGTAGTGCGCTTTTGACGGATCACTTGGCTGTCTGTACTGTAAAGATGACCCTTGTGGACAATGTGGTCCTGGTGATAATCATGTGTTTTATTGTACATTTCAGACACCTTCCTTTGATACCTTCCCTTCGCTGCTCCCTTCATGTCCGCCCTCCACCTCGATGTGCATAGCGTGGTGTGCTTTTGACAGATCACTTGGCAGTCTGTACTGTAACATTAACCCCTGAGCTGCTAGGGCCGTAATCATGCTGTAATATAATGTGATCTGTACTGTCAAGCTGACCCTTGTCCTGCTATGCCCGGATATATACGGGGTTAAGGATGTTTTATATCAATCAAAATATCACTTGATTTTGATAAAATAGTTTTTAATAGATGCTTTGTTGATCCAATAATTTAATTTTAAACATGTCTATTTTTCATCAATAGTAATATTTTTCGCCATTTGAAGCTGGAAATTGCGTTAGCCACATTTGCCACATTGAATTATTGATTAATTAAGCAGCAACCACATAATATTTGATCAATTTAAATTTAAGGGCTATTTGGAAGCGTGAATATTCGTTCCTAGTGGCACAAGGGTTCACTTAAGTACAGGCATAAGAGGTGCCAAGATGGGTGAACGCATGTATTATGAAGTCAGCGGTTATATCTTTGTCATGTGCCAAGATAGTCAAGTTGAAAAACATCAATTCAGTACACCGCAAATTAACATCCTTATTATATAAGCTGATATCTATAAGTACTCCACGAAGTAAACGAGCTGCGACGATAATGTATGGTAAATATATACAAGTAGAATCAGCTATGACTGGTCTGTAGGGCATGTTGTCGTCTGTTAGCTTTAGTTATTTTTGTGACATGGAGGTGTGAATTGCAGTTAAAATTCCCACCTCAAAACTGAATGAAAAATGTATAATATAAAGTGGCGCCAGAATAGCTCATTGGGAGAAGGGGACGTGGCGCAATGGGTAGAGCGCCTGACTGCTTCGCCAGTCATGCATGCGTCCCGTGTTCGAACCCCGCTGTTCAACATTAAAACATACAATGAATAAAACATTCTTTTTGCATTATATTAAACAACGTGTAGAAATGAATTTATTAAAGTATTTTGATGTATACTGTAGCAAGATGTATACTAACAAACATTCATTTGATGAATACCATTTATAATTCTACATATTAGAGAGAGAGAGAGATGGATCAAAGCGGTAAACGCCAAGGTCATGACATTTATCTAAATATGCTAATTGTTTGGTTTTTCCAAACAATGTCTCTTTCTGTCTGGCTGGCGGAACGGGCTTAGCTCTGATGATTGTTACCCATCATGAAATCACTAAACCTTTTCAGCGCGGGGACCGACTGCAGACGTCAGAATCTGACGTCTACAGACGTCAGATTTCGACGTATGTAGACGTCAGATTCTGACGTCTATAGTTAATCCCCGAGCTGAAAGAGTAAAATATTTATAATGGCCGTAGACCCATAACATAGGTTATGCAAATAAAGAGGAAAGAGCCAACTAAGATATTTATGATGATTTCAAATTTTAAAAACCACTTTGGTCTACATGATTTACACAAAAAATATTTCGGCGTTGTAAGGGTATTAACATCGTATCAGTAAATCACGTACATTTACGTGGTTACATAAAATATCACTATGGCAAGTAACACACTCCTACACACCGCTGACAACAATGGTTTTTTTTTTTTTTTTTATAAAGAAAACATACTTTTAAATATGTATACTATTTTGTAACGTATGGTTACCCTGATGACATCGCAAGGCTCTGACACAGTGACCTCTATTTTTTATTCTAATAGTTCCAATACGACCACAAGCTTACGCCTGCTGAAAATGGCCTAGTTTTCATAGGCACTTGAAATATTCGTCTTAATTTCTTGGCATCCGAATTTCTCGGTGAGCAGCACGAGTGTCGTTTTTACACAGCTGGCTGTGGAAACAAAATGGTGGTCAGTGTGACTGGGCCTCGCGCAATAAATGAGTTAGGCAGCCCGGTCATACCGGGTAACGTATGGTGTGCAGATTTCTATATATAATGTACACAGATTACTCCGTTCTCTTGTAATATGACAGTCTTTGACAAAATGGACCAAGTGTCTCTTTTGACGTTTTTTATGGCGGTTTATATATTTAGTATAGCAAAATATTATTGTTTTTAGTTTTCGGCTCTGTTGAAAAAGTTCGCAAAAGTGAGGTATGGCGGCTATATCACAACAATTACTTTAGCACACACATATTCACCTGTAAAGTTAAGCTAGCACCCCCCCCCCCCGCTTGTCGCAAGTAATGTACAAGCTGTGATGTGACCTTCGACCCCTGGGGACAGGTGTATAATATATAAGAGGAATGCACGTGTATGGTCAGCGTGGTGAGTATCACATTAAACAACATTAAAGGCCCCATGTAGTCCCCAGACCTACTCTGCACAATGTCATATTTCTTACTTCTTTAGATAACTTTTCAAATATCAGTGCTCAGCTCCCCATTGTTTTGAAATTTACAAGCGCTGTTTTCGAGTGATGCGGCGACTATATTGAAAATTTGATGGAAAAATATTGTATATAGTTTAAAAGTTAATCTATTTACCATGTAGTAAATGTGACCAAACGTCGCCATCTATAAACCAATTTGCTTCGTCAAATAGTTTATGTTTTGAAATACCTATCTGAAGGGTAGTCGCCACGTGACTAGAGAATAGTGTGTGTAAAATTTCATGAAAATTGATTGAAAATAGACTTAGAAAATGAAATGAATCGGGCTTTAGGCCACCTTTGTGCACATATAGGCTAAACTGGGCCAGGAGAACCTCCTGAGGATGGTGAAAATAGACTTAGAAATCAGCGAAAGAAATTGATTCCCCAGCAAACATGAGACGTTGGCCCAACGTCAGTTTACTGTTGGCCCACCGTCTACGACGTTGGCCCGACAGTAAACCAACGTTGGGCCAACGTTTCGTGTTTGTGGGCTAATGTGAATCTGGATGTGGGATGTGACATTAGACTACTGGTGGACTTAAAGGTGATCTATCATCCCTTATATGGTATGAATAATTATGTCTTTATATGGGGTGATTGGCTATCATGTGACCCTCTCAGAGGGTCACATGATAGCCAATCACCCCATATAAGGAAACACTTGTGCCCCATCTTGTGGCAACTTTGATTTATCTGTCACAAATTTAATCATACTATATAAGGGGTAATAGATCACCTTTAAAATAGCTCTTATTACACAAATCAGAAGAATCAGGTTGCCTCGCGCTTTCTAAAATGTCTTAGTGAGAACTCAATACATATTATCGCCTTTATCTGTAGTCAAACTGGTTTAATTATCCGAGAATACACACTTTTACGACCCAACAAACTGGGTCGTCAGTTTTGCTAAACAGTCCAAAATGCTGTTCTCAGATCTGCTGTTCCACATGCAAGGTTTTCAACTACACTATTTCGATACCAAAGGTATTTAAAGCTATATGATATGTCTCAATATGAGTTGAAATGTGTATCCGATATAAAATAAACTTTTAAATATTAAAAATACATCATATTACAAGCCAAATATAGGGTCGTTATTTTTCGTGAATTGGCTCTTCAAATTGGGTCGTATTTTGACCCTATTGGCCAACCATACGGGCCTGCAGCATGGCAGGGCTAAAATGGGGTGCGTCTCAGACGTGTGTTCATTGCTCTCTGTCTCATATGTTGTCCTGGGGAACGTACTCTGCATTAGAATCAGCAAACAAACCACAAAAACGAGATATTCAACAAATGGTAAAGTCAAAGTGCAGCCATTGTCTGCGACGCTGGCTTAACTTTGAATTCAGCATTAGATCAACCATCTGTAGTAGACTTCACAGAAGATGATTTTCGCTGATTTCTCAGTCAATTCGCAACCATTTTCATGAAATGTTGCAAACACTAAAAATGTCCCAGTCTAATGCTAACAGTTGTAACAAATTCCCCCATTTCACATGTTATGAAATTATGTGTTAAATTATAATGGGATCACGGATGGACGTCATCATTTGCAATGTACTACATGTCAAAATGGCCTGACTTTTGAAATACATTTAATTTTTCGAAAAGGCTATTGGGATTATTTCGAGAAATACAATTGGACAAATTTCATGAAAATCGGTTGAGAATCGACTGAGAAATATTAGCGGAAATGGTGCGCTACAAGTTAACCTGGTGTGGACCGTATGGTGTCCAGCCCCCACCCCGTCTCCCAAACAACCACGTGGTGGTCAGCGATGGTCAAGTCCTGAACCTCAACACTGAGCCATATATTCCCACGGATATACTGGTCAAATATATCAGTACCACTGGTAAAAGGCATTTCTTGTGTCTTTGGTGCAAGGGTAGCCCCAGTGGCTGAAACAGGTTTCAGCCACAGATTGGCCGCGTACAAAATCGTGGGACATTTTTGGACTGTCATATCGGAAAATATCGGGGAGTAATCAGGTCAAAAATATTTTTTTTTAGAATCAGTAACATTTCAGTTCCATGCCCGCATGATCAGCTCAGAGGTCGCACAGTCATTAAAAAGTTATGGACATTTTTCGGACCTTGGGGTCGGGATTGCTCTCAGTCACCGCCATGTTGGATTTTTCGGGTGAAGCAAATACATCCATCCACGGCCTCGGATAGGACGACACGGCAAGTGCAAGGGTACGTGGATTAGTTCGACGAAGAAGAACTACAGAAGAAATCAAATGAAAGGAATGGTGTTTTAGGCTAAACTGGGCCAGCTACAGAAGAGAGTAGTATGCTTATTGGAATACTAAGCCTCATGCTCATAATTTTATTTGCATATAGCATTATTGTTTCAACAAGCATATTCCTCCCGTCTATAGTTCTTAATATTAGCTAATAATACTTTAATTTGATAACACAATACGACATCATATATACATTAAAAAATCATCATGTATGCTGCAATGCCTTGTATTAGATACCACTAGCGCATTTCGTTCATTTCAACACAGTTCTGCTCAGACAGAATGGTATGGGAGTGTGGGAAAGAAGGAGCGGATGACTGAGTGCAGAGAGGGCATTTAATCGGTTGGTGAGACCCAGTCCGTATGGTGATCACCACTGGTCAACAACTGGTCAAGCTGTGCTTCATAACAGATGACCACTGTTTCCCCTCTATCTATAAATCACCCAGTCCACACAGCAAACATCCAAACCCAGTGTTGCTGTAACGTTAGACCACCGTCTGTGACGCTGGGCCAACATTAAGCCAACATTGAGTGAATTCCAGTGATTGTTGGGATTTTTTTTCTTTCTTGGCTAAGCTTTATGTAATTTAGCCGCATGCAACCAGTGAATCAACGAGGTAAAATAATGAACCACCGAATCGGCGATTCAAGCAGCAAAAAACAAGCGAGAAAGCAAAGACATGATCAAGCAAACACGCAACCAAGTAAGCAAGCAATACAAATAAAAAAAAACAAGCAAAAAGCAAGTACAATAACGCAAAGAAGAAAAAAACAGGTATGAAAGCAAACAAACAAACAAACAAACAAACAAACAAACAAACAAACAAACAAACAAACAAACAAACAAACAAACAAACAAACAAACAAACAAACAAACAAACAAACAAACAGACAAACAAACAAAACAAGAAACAAACAAACAAACAAACAAACAAACAAACAAACAAACAAACAAACAAACAAACAAACAAACAAACAAACAAACAAACAAACAAACAAACAAACAAACAAGCAAGTAAGCAAGCAAGCAAGCAAGCAAGCAAGCAAACAAACAAACAAACACACAAACAAACAAACAAACAAACAAACAAAACAAGAAACAAACAAACAAACAAACAAACAAACAAACAAACAAACAAACAAACAAACAAACAAACAAACAAACAAACAAACAAACAAACAAACAAACAAACAAACAAACAAGGAAAACAAACAAACAAACAAACAAACAAACAAACAAACAAACAAACAAACAAACAAACAAACAAACAAACAAACAAACAAACAAACAAACTAACTAACAAACAAACAAACAAACAAACAAACAAAAATTAGCAAGCAAGCAAGCAAGAAAGCAAGCAAGCAAGCAAGCAAGCAAGCAAGCAAGCAAGCAAGCAAGCAAGCAAGCAAGCAAGCAAGCAAGCAAGCAAGCAAGCAAGCAAGCAAGCAAACAAACAAACAAACAAACAAACAAACAAACAAACAAACAAACAAACAAAGGACTTTATGGTGAAAAAGGCGGCTGAATAAAAAAAAATTGGATAAAAATGAGAACAAAGAGCTATGTGTTAGGAGTATTAAGCCTGTTTCATGGTCAACATCTCATGTGTGTATCGTAGACATTAAGCTATCCATGGCTACATCACCACGTCCCAAAAGGTGTCCACCATGTAGATATTAGCCCTTTCATCGCGGGGACCGACATTAGATGTGGACATCAGATGCTGACGTCTAAAGTCGATCACCACACTGAAAGAGTTAAATATTTATAATGGATCCATAACATATGTATTAAAATGAAGCAGAAAGAGGTAACTAAGACAGTTATGATGATTTCCTGATTTTCATGTATGATGATTTCAAATTAAAAAAAAAACCACTTTGGTCTCCATGGTTTATACACAAATATTTCAGCGTTGTAAGAGTTAACCCTTAGAACACTGATGTCGAATACAGTAGACATTCTGCGTTTTTATTATGACGTTTTATTGGCACCTGATAACCAGTTGTTAAAAGTAAAATGTGCTCTCAATTTTGAAACGCTGATATAAGTTAGGACTTAAATTTACCAAATAACACAAATTTTCAGTCACTTGAAGCTGTGGATCGCGGTAGCGAGACACAACTTCAAATGACTGAAAATTTAAATTGAATATGTCAGCGCTGTAAGGGTTAAGCCAGCCCTAGCCGCAGCCTGAAGCCCAAAGGGTGTCCACCATGTCCAGTGACGGGTGTGATGGATACAGACTGTGTCAGATTATTAGATCTTTATCATGATGAATGCCGGATCAATGATCTGACGAGGCATAAGACACTAACACTCAATCACTCAGGGCTGCTCGACCAGAAGACGGCATGGCGCCAATACATGTTAGGATAACATGGGCATTTTAGAAGGCCGAAGGCGCGGGCCATGTTGTGGTGGTTAACGCTACCGCCTGTCAAGCCAGAGCCCGGTGTCCATTTCTCACTTTTTGTACTCACTTTCTAATTATTATTTTTGACGTCCATCATACAGTGTTATGTCATGACCCAGTTTAGCTTATCATGCTTATAGATGCACACAAGTGGCCTAGCGCCGCATTTGTTCATTTATTCGTTAATTCAATCACTTAACCATACTTTCCATTAACTGATTAACTATCATTTTTTTAATCAATCTCTCATTCAGTCTTTTATTCATTCATTCATTCGTTCGTTCGCTCGTTAGTTCGTTCGTTCGTTCGTTCAACATATGCACTGCAAAATCCTGAACCACTTAGTACCAATTCTGTGAAAATCAACAACCTTGACCTGGAATGTTTTCATCTAGCACATTTATCAAGTGCGAAATAACGAAGGCGGTCACTATTCGTTACTTATAGGGTTCGACTTAAGACATCAGAATCATTAGAATATCCATGCTAAGGGGTTTTGTCAAATTAATAAAAACAAAATCCGAGAGAAACTCGGAAGTGGGTGGTTGTGTCAAGCCTAAACTCGGGATTTTTTTCACTTTTTTGTTTTTGTCTGTACTTGGTCAACATGTTTCCAAAATAAATACAAAGGGGGTGGGTGGGTGGCGTCTGGCCAATCCAATTTTGTCTCGGATTTTTGGATTTTTTCAACTTGGCAAGAACCCTAACGATCTAAGTTCATTAGATATAATTCAATTCTGTCAGTGCGGGGATCGACTTCAGACGTTATAATGTAACATCTGCAGACGTCAGATTATCATGTCTAAAGGCGGTCCCTGTTTTGAAAGGG
>OZ024913.1:2572826-2638726 GCA_964017125.1 Flabesymbios commensalis
CAGCACTTACTGCATAATACAGATAATCAAATAATTAGATTGTAAAATTGCCTTCCTTAAAAATAAATATTTTTATTGGAAATTCCGTCAGCTATTCCAGCTTAAAAAAATTATCAGGCAAAGATGAACAACAAATGATCAGATTTATTAGTCAATGAGATTCAATTAATTTCTGTCAAGTTTTTTTGTCAACTTAATATTTTCGTTACTTTATAATTGAAAGAGAAATAGAAAGATACGGCTTCCGACTTATTGTTTACAGATCGATTATTCAGAATTTTCTGGCATTGTGGCAACAATGTACGAAATACTCCCCATGATGACCACGCGCTGATCTCTGATCTTAAGAGACTTGTACGTGACGTCTAAGGCTTACACATTACGTAACGTTTATTGTACTTTACGTCAGATGTTACCGCAGGCGCATACGTCATATTGTGATGACGTCATCAGTACCTCAAGTATCACCACACCATATGGCCAGCACGGCTAACTACAGCTATTGGTGTCCAATTAGCGTCTTGTGCACAGTTAACGCTCTTAACCCTTTTAGCGCGGGGATCGACTTTAACCCTTAAAGCGCTGAATATTTCTTGTAAAAAAATGGGAGACCAAAGAGGTTTCTTAAATTTGAAATCATCATAAATGTCTTAGCTAGCTCTTTCTGGTTCATTTGAATACCTATGTTATGGGTCTACGGCCATTATAAATATTTTTACTCTTACAGTGCGGGGATCGACTTTAGTCGTCAGAATCTGACGTCTAAAGACGTCAGATTCTGACGCCTAAAGTCGATCCCCGCGCTGTAAGGGTTAAGCGGCAGAATCTCACATCAATGGACGTCAGATTCTGACGTCTAATGTCGATCCCCGCACTAAGAGAGTATAATATTTATACTGGCCGTATACACATAACATAGGTATTCAAAGGAAGCGGAAAGAGTTAAGTGAGACTTTTATGATGATTTCATATTGAAAACAAAACCTTTTTTATACAAAGATATTTCAGTGTTGTAGGCGTTAGGCCCTTATCACGCTCAAAAACTTGAAGTATCCCACTCAATATACTGTGTTCTCTTGGAAAACATGACCTCTTGAACCAATATTGGTTCAATCCTGGGCCAGTGTCAGAGACGATGGACCAATTTTAAAACAACATTGCTTCAAATGAGATTTTTCAATAAAGTACTTAATTGTGCTTGACAAAATGTGTTCCTTTTAAATGTGACACAATTTCCAGCTTCAAGGAAGTACGGTATTCAAATTATAGGTAACACCAAAATAAATCGGTAACACCATTGTTTTAGTAGATAATGAATGAATGAATGAATGAATGAATGAATGAATGAATGAATGAATGAATGAATGATTGAATGAATGAATGAATGAATGAATAAATGAATGAATGGATGAATGAATGAATGAATGAATGAATGAATGAATGAATGAATGAATGAATGAATGAATGAATGAATGAATGAATGAATGAATGAATGCATGAATGAATGAATCAATCAATCAATCAATCAATCAATCAATCAATCAATCAATCAATCAATCAATCAATCAATCAATCAATCAATCAATCAATTAATCAATGAATCAATCGATGAATTAATCGATTAATCAAATAAATGGAACTGTCATATAAACACAGGACTAGAAGTTCGAATCCTTGCGATATAAGAATGAATGAATGAATGAATTTATGAATGAATGAATGAATAAATAAATGAATGAATGAATGAATGAATGAATGAATGAATGGATGAATCAATCAATCAATCAATCAATCAATCAATCAATCAATCAATCAATCAATCAATCAATCAATCAATCAATCAATCAATCAATCAATCAATTAATCAATCGATTAATTAATCGATGAATCAAATAAATGGAACTGTCATATAAACACAGGATCAGAAGTTCGAATTTTTGCGATATAAGACCGGGTACGATCACAAAGCTCCCCGCCCAAAATATTGAATGTATATAAATAAATAAACGTTTCTTGAGAAAAATATCTTTCAGGAAAGTCGGCAGCATAACCACTACACTAAACCACTACCACTAAACTATACCCAGGAGAAAATCATTTAATGGAATACAATAATACGTTCGTCAACATTGCTTTGATATCGGGTCAGCGTGGATGAACATATATGAGAACGAACCCACAGGGCACACGACGTTGTTATGAAGTTGAATCAACGTCAATGACGTTGATTCAACGTCGCAACAAGGTCGGCTGTCCAGTGGAAAGCTTCATGCTTCACGTGGGCAGATGGGTTCAGTTCACTTTGATAGATATCATGTATATCTGGTAATATTCGCGAGGTTTTAATTTTCGCGAATTTCGCGAGAAGGACAACTTCGCAATTTTAGGAATCTCGCGAAAATTCTTATAATAGCGCAACCAAAGAAAAATGAAAATTCGCGAAGTCTAATTTTCGTGGAGAGTTTTAAAATTCGAAATTTGCGGAAATTTAAACACGCGAAAATGCCCAGATTTACAGTACATCGTGTGGTGACTTCTGATGAACCACGGTCATTTCCCAAAGCAATTAAACGCACGGCAAGGTCGGCGAGTCAAGGTAAAGGGGTATTTATTTACGAAGAACAAAGAAATGTGATTCAGGAGATGGTTTAGTTATAGAGCTGATAGAGGTCATGAACACGATGAGGAAACCTATGTGGTTTGCCTGACTACACCCTGGGCAACAATTATCAGTGATTATTTAGGTAGGTTTGCAGCGCGTGGTTTTCTCTGATTTCTCAGTCAATTAGCAACCAATTTTCTTGGAATTTTGCAAGGGCTATTTTCTAGTCTAATCATAAAAGCGAAATTGTCAGGGATATTGGGATTCCGTTGAAAAAAATATGTTTGCAAATTTTCATGCAAATCGGTTGATAATTGACATAATTAAGGAAAAATATGCGCCACCGGTTAGTTCTGGCACACGGTGCTATGATTCACATGGACGATCAAACAGGACAGGGTTCAGTTGGATTGATGCATAATAAGAGGCACAGTCACATTAGTGAATAGTAAAACACACCGGTCAGTGCTGAGAATTAACCTTTACAACACTGAAATATTTTGTAAAAATTGGACACATATTTCATTTTCAATAACAGTGATTTGGTCGACTGATAAAACAGATTGAAAACGACAATAGTCGTGTTCTTGGGGACTGCCCATTTCATATTATGTCTCCTGTGTATCGTGCACCTTGTACACAGGGGGCTGTGGCGCAATGGTAGAGCGCATGACTGCCTCGCCAGTCATGCAGACGTCTCGGGCTCGAACCCCGCTGATCCTAATTTGGGCTTTCAGGGAAAATCATTGTATCCCTCCACAATGTGACTATGTGATGACGTTAATGTCGACCTCGTCGACCAGTGTATCGACGTTAATTCGGCGCAGGGCCACGCACTATCCGCTCCTTCACAGTGTATATTGTGACATTGACTCTTTGGCGGCTCAATGCTGACAACCGTCTCCAGTGCTGTCCCAACATTGATTCTCAATCAGCTTAACCCTTTCAGCTCGGGAACCGACTTTGGACGTCAGAAACTGACGTCCATAGACGTCAGATTCTGACTTCTAAAGTCGGTTCCCGCACTGAACGAGACAGCTGAGCCACTCAGGGGTTGACCTAACATGATGCAGTGAGAAACCAAACAGCAGTAGCCGCTCACATTTAACCCTCTAAGCGGATACAACTTCTCGCTCACTGAAAGAGTAAACAAATATAATGGCCGTAGACCAATAGCATATTCAAATGAAAGAGCTAATTTATGATGGTTTCAAAAAACCTTTGCTCTCGATTGTTTGTATAAAAAATAGATCTAAATATATTTGCTGACGTGGTGAGTGAGTGAATATTGCTTTACGTCGCTTTCAGCACAATTATGGCAATATCGCGACAGAAGAAGGCCGGATCCGGGACTATGCCTTATACTCTTATCGAATGACTTCAAGAGTTCTTTATAGTGCCCAGTACCATAGACAGCACCGCACATTCCAGGCCTTTGAACAGTTTGGACCATTGTATAAGCACAACCTTGATGACAAATATCCGACCCCGCCGGGATTCGAACCCAGTACCTCTGAGTTTTGAGCTACAACCGGATCGAATGAGCCATCGGGGCTGTCGCGATAAAAGCTTCAACCGTGGTATAGGTCGAGGCGATTATGGGATTCAACGAAATTGGTCGTAACAGCTTGAAATATCTGTCAGCTGACGCCATCACTGTGTTGGTAAACAATAGAGTGAAAAAGTTCATATTGGATGATTGGAGGGGGGGGGGGGTGGATCACACGCCATGGGAGTAACGGAAAGACTAACTACAAAGCCAAACAGCGGTAACTTGAAGAATAAGCAGATGTACTGTACTTTGTTTGTTATCGCATCGCATGCCGGAACTGTTTGTACTGACTATAATTATTGCAGATTAACATCACTTGGTGGTGACGTCTCGAAATGGAGTGTACACATAATATGGTTACGAGCATTCTGTGTGAAATATTTTTTTCTGTGACGATTATGAACTCCAAACAAAAGATGTATAATTATAATTCTCATCCAGCAGACACCAGACATTGACCCAATTCTGGCCTAATGTTGGCCCAGCGTCGCAGACGGTGGGCCACCATTAGGCCAGATTTGGGTCAGTGTCTTGCTTCGGCTCGGCACTCTCTGTGCAGCGGTTTTCAATACGAGATGTATACCAGTATCAGCCCATATCGCACTCTAGTTATAGTTTGAAATGCAATGTATGGCGGTTAAGTCACGTGTGATATGACTTAATCGTGTGAGAAAATACAAACGGTGTTCATTTTTCGTGCGATATGGGAAAATACAGCGAATGTTCAATTCATTGGATGGGTGCTGCATAATGAGTTACTAAAAAAAATGAAATGAATCGGGCTTTAGGCCACCTTTGTGCACATATAGGCTAAACTGGGCCAGGAGAACCTCCTGAGGATGGTGAGATGATTGAGATGACACTGTCCTCCAGACACAGGATTCGAAATTCGACCCCTGGCGGTCTGAGGCCGAGCACCTACCTCTCGGTCACGGAGGCTCCCCACAATATTGACTTTCACACGTGGATGGGGAAGAAACATGTTTGTTTCTTTCAAACCGCCGAGACCGGGAACCGAACGCCGAACTCTGGCGTGAAAGGCAGCGGTGCTAGCCACTACCCTATGGCCCCTACTACTATCATATTGCCATTGCTATAGTGACAAAAAACAGGCCGGATGGAGTAGAAAATATGTCACCACGAAAGTGACACCTAGGACACAAAGTGTTTCTGTATGCAGCCCCCCTGAAGACACAAGGCGTTGAACCAATGCTGGTTTAATGTTGGTCCACCGTCTACGACGCTGGACCAACATTAAAACAGCATTGGAGCAACGTCTTGTGTTTACTAGGCAGAAGACACAAGACGCTGGCTGTACGTTGGTTGTATGTTGGCTGAATGTTGAACCACGGTCTGTGACGCTGGTACAATATTAAGCCAGCATTTGGCAAGGTTTCGCGGATGCTATTAAGCCACTTATTGCCACTTATAGCCCAGCAAACAAGATACGTTGGCCCAATGTTGTTTCAATATTGGGCCAGCGCCGCAGACGGTGTACCAGCATTGAAACAACATTGGGCCAACGTTTCCTGTTTGCTGGGAGCGGCGGTATTTTATAATAAAGCATGTGCACAAACGCATTATGTTTAGTAATGCATTCCTCACCATAAGTATCACAAAGCAGAACAACTGTATATGATATAAGTGGCCTCATGGGAACTAGAACACTGTACTTTATAAACCCGTTTATATATATATGTATCACTCACTCACTCACTCACTCACTCACTCACTCACTCACTCACTCACTCACTCACTCACTCACTCACTCACTCACTCACTCACTCACTCACTCACTCACTCACTCACTCACTCACTCACTCACTCACTCACTCACTCACTCACTCACTCACTCACTCACTCACTCACTCACTCACTCACTCACTCACTCACTCACTCACTCACTCACTCACTCACTCACTCACTCACTCACTCACTCACTCACTCACTCACTCACCCACTCATTTACTCACTCACTCACTCACTCACTCACTCACTCACTCACTCACTCACTCACTCACTCACTCACCACTCACTCACTCGCTCACCACTCACTCACTCACTCACTCACTCACTCACTCACTCACTCACTCACTCACTCACTCACTCACTCACTCACTCACTCACTCACTCACTCACATCACTCACTCACTCACTCACTCATTCACTCATTCACTCATTCACTCACTCATACTCACCGCGTGAATGAGTACTTTTTTCGGCGAATCCTGCAGAACTTCAACATGTAGCACATGTGTCAGACGGGACCAGGCCATTTAGTGGAGAGCAAGGAACATAGATCTATGGACGCCTAGAGTGTCATCAGCCAAACAGTCAACGAAATCTTTATATCCCAGTCACAAAGGTAGTGGAATATTCAACACTTAGATGGAATATAGAATCCTTTGTTGGAACAATCAATACTTATATGGATATATTATATTCCAACAGGACAAGAAACTTACATATAATCCCTATTTAGTGGAACATATAATCCTGCAGTGTTACATACGATGTTTCAGTGGAACATCAGTGGAACATAAGTGGAACATCAGTGGAACTTGTGATCATTAAATGGAATATGAACCTTCAGTGGCCCTGCTATTTTGGTGTGAAGCGTTTAATCCATACATGGCACACACAGTCTTTGTTTACTTTATTTGCTACCGTTATGATTATATAAACGGCAAATCTATTTTGTCACAATAATCTTGTGGGATGTACTCCGTATGTATTCCTTTATTCCTTTATGTACCCACACATTTCACACAGGGATGTCTAAGTATATCATATAGTACTGTGTAACCTTACAGCATAATCCATCCATGAAAAACACAGACTAATTGTGGGATGAATTAGTGGTTTACACTGGTGTGATATCTCCGTTTGATATAAATACGGGTGTGATGGTGCCTATAGCATCTTCTAGAGCACATAATATCCTCTGATACCATGAATGAGTGATATTCCAGAGATGGAGCAGAATATAAATACCGGTGTGACATTTACTATAACATGAAGGTAACTTTGATTCTATGCCTTTAGCATCTTTAACAGCATATAATATCCTA
Source organism: Flabesymbios commensalis (assembly GCA_964017125.1). Classification (NCBI taxonomy): domain Eukaryota; kingdom Metazoa; phylum Annelida; class Polychaeta; order Terebellida; family Flabelligeridae; genus Flabesymbios; species Flabesymbios commensalis. Next base: position 2,580,052 of record OZ024913.1, read on the forward strand.
GTCTGATGACTTGTATCTTCTATCCCTGTTCTAACTGGTATGGGAGTACCTTATGTCTTTTTATAACGGTTGATATCCCAGCCTCATAATCCACGAATGAACACTGATGAAAAAAATCTAAATATTGTGGGTAAATTAATCTGTATGTACTGTTGTGAAAGTAACTAATATCCCTGAGAGAAGATTTATATTTTAGCCTTCACAGATGATGATATCTCAGCCTTATACTTCATAGTCTTTACATCATATGGAATTCTAGGTTGATACTGATGTGAAGGTAACTTATATCTCTCAGTCTGACATCAGATTATATCCTAGACTTATACGTTAACAGATAATGATATCTTAGTCTTATACCTCGTATCCTTTATATCGTATGGTATCCTAATCCACTCACGAAGAAACCCAGACTATTATGGGATGTGGTATAATGTAAATACTGATGTATCTCTGACAGCAGGTGGTATCCTAGACTTATATCTTTACAGATGATGACATCTTAGCCTTACACAGCATATCCTTTACATCGCATGATATCCCAGCTTTATAATCCACTCACGAAGAAACCCAGACTACTGTGGGATGTGGTATAATGTAAATACTGTGACAGGAGTGTTGACAGTGTAGCCTAGCGGACTCACTCAGTAACTACAGCTGACATACCTCCGCACACCGCCTCGGCTCATAACAGCCGCCTTAACAGGTGGGGTGTCACCCGGCGAGGAGGGGAGGGTCACCAGTGGGGGGGGGGGGTGTGATCTTAAGTATACCAGCCACATATACTGTAAACTAACACGTTTTTACTCTCTAGTCCACTACATACTGTTCCTTTCAGTGAGCCAAGCAAAGACAAACAGCAATAACTGCTTACTTGAAAAGTAAGCAGTTACTGCTGTTTGCTTTGAATGACAGCAAAATTGAGGCAAAATTGTAAGAATTAATATTGTTTAATTATTACCGATTATTATATTATCTGCTATTGGTTGCTATTGTATTTCCATATAATTTTCTGAGAACAATGTTTTTATATTTATAGGAGAATGCGTGCTGCTATTATAATGTTTCTCTTTTTTATTATTTTGACAAGCAAATATATTTTATATTTTATAATTATTTTATATTTATATTATTTGTATATTTATATTTTATTTGATATTTTCATTTAAAGCTGGCATTGCTAAAGCAATTTACAACTTTAAATGAATGAAAAATATTTAAATTTATGAAAAATAGACATATAATCTTCTAAGACATTCACCAATGAGGTGACGTAAAAGTGATTTTCCAGCAAACTTGTCCTTTTTACGACATATGTGCGTTGCATATTATTATATTATGTGCGTTGCATATTACCCCCCGGAGACCACGTTACATGAGTGTGACCACGTGTAATGGCGAGCAACGACCAGCACTGCTGCGAAAAGACAAACAACGGTAACTGCTTAGTGGAAAAGTTAACAGTTACCGCTGTTTGACTTAGTAGTGTAGTTCAAATGCAAACTACGGTAACTGCTTATTTAGGTAAGCAGCCAAAATGCAAACAGCGGTAACTGCTTACTTTTCAAGTAAGCAGTTAGCGTTGTTTTCATTCACAGAGTAGTATGCACCCTCCTCCACAAAGACAAGGTGGGCAGGCCAGCCTTGAATGTGCCACATATGGCTGGAAATCAAGAAAGAAAAGTTCACAATGGAGGCCGTTTTATAGTACTTTTTAACCCTTAGGGTACCCTGGGATAGATGCTCAGTTAACACTTACAACACAGCCACTGAATTATTTATGTGTAAGCCATGGGGACTCAAGGGTTTTTTCAATTGGAAATCATCATAAATGTCTTAGTCAGATCTTTTCGCTTCATTTGAATACCTATGTTATGGGTGTACAGTCATTAGAATTATTTTACTTTCTCAGCGCGGGGATCGACTTTATACGTCAGAATCTGACGTCTACAGACGTCAGATTCTGACGTATAAAGTCGATCCCCGCACTGAAAGGGTTAATCGAGATGACCACTTTTCATAAATAGATATATTTTTCGTCATTTGAAGCTGACATTTGCTTTAGCAATTCAAGCTTTTCAAGCTTTAAATGAATGAAATATAGAAATAAACAAGAAATAGCAGCATAAAAGGTTAAGTAAGCAGATACTGATATCTGTCATTACACGGCCCCCACCCCCAAAGTTCAACTAGCCTTGAGAGTGCCACATATGCTGGAAGTATTTTTTTCAGTAAGCAGTTACTGAATAATTTGCGCGCAACAAAAACTCCAGCCCCCCCCCCCCCTCGAGATTGAATGGTGCCCCCCTTAGCCTTGAGGGTGCCACACACACACAAAGCTGGGCTAGCCTTGAGAGTGCCACATATGGCTGGAAATCAGGACAGAAACTTCACCACATGCTAGCAGCTGATCTGATTCGACAGATTCCTGACCCAGCTATTCACACTGCATACAACATTAGAGTTTACAATGCGTTATCTGTAACCCTCTGGCAGCTAAGGTGTAACCCACTATACACCCACAGAACATGTGACACTCTGGCTCCCAGAACGTCACTAGTATATACACACACGTGGGTCAACTTATGCTAAAAGCAAGGAGGCTATAATTATAACCTCCTTGCTAAAAGTGATATAAGTCAATGAATCGTCAACCCCCCCCCCCCCCACCAGTCAAATTGTCGTATCTGCCAATCAAATGAGCGGTGTATATGACCCTTTGAGTGCTAGACTTGCTCACTTATATTGACCCTTACAACGCTGAAATAGTTTTGTTTGAACCATTGAGATCAAAGGGTTTTTTCAATTTGAAATTATTATAAATGTCTTAGTCAGCTCTTTCCGCTTCATTTGAATACCTGTGTCATGGGTCTACGACCATTATAAATATTTTACTCGGAATATGAGTAAAACGAGCCCGATTTTTAAAACTCAATGTTAGTGTAGTGTTTAAAATGAAAGCTTCTAACTTTCTTTTATTGGTGCTTTTGTGGCTGGCATACGAAATGCTGATTATATTATGATCTTCTATAAAATACATAACATTAATTTACAATGCATTTCCTGACCAATCAAATTTATCTAAAATCATAATTACAGTTTGCAATATTTTTGATAGAAGTTTGTACTTCCCCCCCCCCCCCAACTGCAACAGCTGTGAGAGGTTTCAAGTCATAAATAATTAGTACAGTAGACGCCGCCATGAGTGTCATGCAGTGGGCTGTATATATAATCATAAACATGCCTTTGTCCGTAGTCAGCCAAGCGTATGTATGTCCGGTAAAATAAATTGACCCAATTATAGATAATGAGATAATTTGTTAATGACAAATAGATTTTGATCGTCGGACTTTCGCTAATGGCGACACCGGAAGCATGTATATCAGATAATTATATAGTAATAGCGCCAAAAAAGTTTAGGTGTCATTTCGTTTCCTTTCACACGTTTTATTTTTAATAATTTTCGTGTATATGTTTATCTCTGTAGTCGCCATGTTATCGGGCATATCTATAAATCTACAACATACCGTACTTTATATTTTAGTAAATCATATTTCAGCGCTGGCGACGCAATTACGCCTGGTGCAACTGATATTTAAAACAGAAATATTCACTAAGATCCACCAAATATTTAGGTGGAGATCTCAAATAAAGAATAAATTGTACATTATAAGAAGTCTGGTTTTGAAACGTATGGGTAGCGTATTTATTAAAACAATTTATATAAAAAGATTGTTTACAACATTCCAGAAATGACCCCTGACGTCTTACGCATTTGATATCGTTCAAAATATATTGAAGAGATACATAATTATCTAGTCGAAGATATCTTTTTAACGTTTTACATCCATTTCACTTTTAATTAAATTAATCATTTCACCGCAAAGTGCGACTATAGGCCTAGTCTTTTTTATTGGTTTTATTAGACGTTTAAACACCAAGATTTGCAAATATTTGGTCGGAAATTAAATAAATATGAGTAATTTTCACCCACTTCGTCGCCTCGGAGCTAAAGGATCCTATCTGCCACTCTGACGAGTGTCAGATAGGATCCTTTAGCTCCGAGGCGACGACTTGTTGTGGGTCGCAGTGGCGAAACACAACTTTTTTGTATTATTTGTTTAATAATACTGGTGATCATTGGTATTACTTTGATCAGTTTATGCGCCTTATATAAATCCTAATCAACATTTTTATACACAAGGAATAGGTTTATACCACCATAACACATGTTTTTGTCCCCGTGTGACATGTCACTATGTACCAGCCCTCAGGCGATACAGGTCATTAATGAGCTCATTAATGCCAATATATATGTACTCATGGTAAGTTAGATTCTGACGTCTGGAGTCGATCCCCGCGATGAAAGGCTTAGCATACTAACATGGGAATATATATGTGAGATTTAAATTCAGGCGTTTCATGGTTAGGACGTTCACCTAATTATATATTCCCCTGTTAGTTTGCTGACCCTTTCAGCGCGGAGATCGACTCCAGACGTCAGAATCTAACTTCTATAGATGCCAGATTCTGACGTCTATAGACGTTAGATCTGACGTCTATAGACGTCAGATTCTGACGGCTAAAGTCGATCCCCGCGCTGAAAGAGTAAAATATTTATATTGACCGTAGATCCATAACATAGATATTCAAATGAAGCGGAAAGAGCTAACTAAGACATTTATGATGATTTCAAATTGATAAACCCTTTGGTCTCCATGGTTTATACAGAAATATTTCAGCACTGGAATCAAATCTCACAGAAGTCCACGGTCAGTGATATCCATTAACCCTTTGACTTCCAGGCCGGGGTGCATACCAGGATCTAGATATACTGGTGTAGGAGTTCTATTTTTCGTCATTTGAAGCTGGAATTGCTAACGCAATTTCCAACTTCAAATGACGAAAAATACATAAATGTAGTATATATTTGACGAAAATTTGTGTCATTTTATGGTTACGTTCATTGACGAATGACGACGGAAATTTTCGTCATGTATGGTAGTGAAAAGGTTAAGTATACAGAGACAAATGCCTACACAATCCGCTCTCTGACACAAATGACACAAATGACACGATACCCGGTATGACTGGGCCGCCTAACTCATTCACTTCGCCGTAGGCCCAGTCATACTGACCACCATGAAATTGGGACGAGTATTTCCAGTGCCTATGTGAACACTAGACAATTTTCAGCAGGCGTAAGCTTTTGATCGTATTGGAACTATTACATTTAAAAATGGAGGTCACTGTGTCAGAGCCTTGCGATGTCATCAGGAAACCAAAGGGTTTTTTTTATTTCGAAATCACCATAAATGCCTTTTCGTTTCACTTGAATACCTATGTTATCATGGTTATGGATATATATGGCCATTCTATATAGTTCATTCTATTAGTGTGGGGACGACATTAGACGTCAGATTCTGACGGCTATAGACGTCAGAATCTGACGTCTGAAGTCGATCCCCGCACTGAAAGAGTAAAATATTTATAATGGTCGTAGATCCATAACATAGGTATTCAAATGAACTGGAAGTAGGTAGCTAAGATATTTATGATGATTTCAAATAGAAAATAACCCTTTGGTCTCCATGGTTTATACAATAATATCTCAGCGCTCAAAGGGTTGAGACGTTGTAACAGCCATTACCGATCAGATGAGACCACACAAAACACGATACACTGACCCAATGCTGGTTTAATGTTGGGCCGTCGTAGTAGACGTTGGCCCAGCATTGGGTCGACCTCTTATGTTCGCTAAGCTCGTGGTAACTGTATACTTATAAGATAAGCCAGTATCAATCAGTGATCTATATATACCTAACTTAGTACAGATACAACGGGCTCTCTCTCTTCACCTAAGAGGCGAGGGCCCTAGGGTAGTGGTTAGCACCGCGGCCTTTCACGCTAGACTTTGGGGTTCGTTTCCCGGTCTCGGCGGGTTGGAAAATGTTTCTTCCCTATCCACCCGTGAAACTCAATATTGTGGGGGGCCTCCGTGACCGAGAGGTAGCGTGCTCAACCGCAGATCACCAGGGCTCGAATTTAGAATCCTGTGTCTGGATGACAGTCTCATCTCCTTTATTTCACCATCCTCAGGAGGTTTACTGGCCCAGTTTAGCCTATATGTGCACAAAAGTGGCCAAAAACCCCATTCTTTTCATTTCATTTCCTTTCTTCACCTGGGGCATTGATTATATACTGATGATGATCGTGAAGTGATCATAATGTATAATGCCGTGGGGCAAACAACAGTAACTGGTGACTTATAAAGTAAGCAGTTACTGCTGTTTGCCTTTGCGCAGATGGTTACTGAGTGCAAGTTCTAGTTTGAGATAAGTCTGAGGATGGTATGAATGGATGAATGTATGAATGAAGGAATGAATAAATAAATGAATAAATGAATAAATAAATGAATGAATAAAATGATTGATAAATGAATGAATAAATGAATGAAGAAATGAGTGAATGCATGAATCAATGAAGGAATGAATGAATAAATAATTGAATGAATAAATGAATGAATGAAAAAATGAAAAAATAAATGAACGAACGAAAAAATAAATGAATAAATAAATGAATAATGAATGAATTATGAGTGAATGAATGAATGAATGAAGAGCCAAATTTGAACAGACTACTGTCAAATCATGTAACGATAATGTAATTAAGTAAAGCTAATAACGTTGGGGACAGATGATAACGATAGGCACAACATAAAACAACTTACATATATTTCCTATATAGCCGGCGTAATCCATTAATCATATCTGATGTTCTATTTAGGTACACCATTATACTGGTGTACTAGCATGATTAACATGCTTAAGAATGTACACTAATAATCCTTAATGATTACTACGATTTTAAAATGCCCAAATAATTGTCATTTTGCGCGATGGTTGCTATTTCCAGCGATGTACACTGCCACATGACGACCAGTACTGATTGCCTTCCTGGTCAGACTATATGATACCTGTGGACAGCAGGGTAACAGGGTGAGTGGTTCAGATCTGTGGGACCTGAGAGGTACGTGTAGCATGTGATGTCACCTCATATTGCTATCTCACAAGATTAATATAGATATTGTATGTACCGTATATGATAACAGTTTAGATGACACCTTTTAAATTCACAATGGTACAAATATATTTTAATGATAATATTATCATATATATTATACCATTAATCTATACTCGGCAATTATTTGTTATGGTTAGTTCTCCCCTTTTATTTGTCTGGAGATTTTCACGCATATTAATTTATTCGGGAAATTAAATACTGAAATTAAATATAGCTCAGTCTGCTATCGTTCCATTGGGCAATAAAATACCTGATGTATTTTTATTATTTGTATCTGCACGGATAGTTTCACGTAATTGATATTCCATTTTATTTTTCCTTTTTTATCTAAACCGCGAAGTGTGACAGGCAAATATAATCGAGAAATATAAATGCATACCAAATATTCCACGGGTAAACCTTCTGAACGCTAGGACCGGCTTAACACGTCAGATACCGACTTCTAAAGTCGATCCATGCACTGAGAGAATTAAAATATTACATTGGCCGTAGACCTTTATTACTATAGTAAAAGTCACTTTAAATCTGTCACTTTCGCGTTGCATGTTTTTCGCTCATTGCTCGAGCAATTTTCATCCGATTCTCATGAAATTTGACAAGCGTTAGTTTCTAGTCTTACGGCACCTGCCCTAAAAATTTCAGGGAAAAATATTATGTAGTTTAAAAGTTAGACCATTTGACATGTAGTTTTTGCGCATTATGACGCTCCTCTATAAACCCATTGTGCGCTATCAGCTTCACTCTAACTTTTCATGGAAATTGATTTAGAATTGACTGAGAAATCAGCGAAAAACACCCAACGCTGGTGGAAGTTGACTGCAACTATATAGGTATTTGAAAGAAGCGAAACGAGCTAACTAAGGCATTCATGATGATTTAAAAAAAAAACTCTGGTTTATTTAAAAATATTACAGCGTTGTGATGGTTACCACTATCCAGTTGAGCTGGTTCGTCAGAATCTGACGTCTGTAGATTATGACGACTAAAGTCGATCCAATTGAATGACTTGATTAGCTGAGCATCCGCCATATCGACATTCACTTGGATTGGAACTTAATGGAGAACGGATATATAACGGCCTAGCAGGACCTTAGAAGGACAAGGGTTAACCCTTGAAGCGCTGAATTATTTTTGTTCAACCCTTTAGGCCCGCATGATGCATTAAGGCATCATTTTACATCCCTGAAAACAGACTTCATTTTCCTACAACTAAGGGTTTTAGAATGAAAATATCCATGAAATTGGTTACCAATACATTGCAATTTTCTTTAATTTTTAAACCACATCAAATCATCTTCATCCACTACAAGTCGAGAATTGCGACAGCAATTCGCGGCTTGTAGTGGATGAAGATGACAATGGTAAATTCAGGCTTGAAAGGGTTAAGCCATGGCGATCAATGTGTTTTTTTCAATTTGGAATCATCACAAATGTCAGTTTCAATACCTATGTTATGGGTCTGCGACCATTAGAAATATGTTTACTCTTACAGCACGGGAATCGACTTTAGACGTCAGAATCTGACGTCTACAGACGTCAGATTCTGACGACCAAAGTCGATCCCCGCGCTGTAAGGGTTAAACACCCCAACAGCTTAAGCACTTTAGGGATCTCATGATAAAAAGCGACAAAATGCGTCCCATTAAACTGGGCAAATACGTGAAAGGCAAGAATGTGTAAAATAAACGAGTATAGTAACAGGACAATGTGAGCGTGCGTGTAGGAAATACTCATACGCCTACACTCATGTCAGGACTTGTCCTATGATAAGCAACCATTGTAGTGCCAGGACTTGACCATGAATAAACAACCTTTGTAATGTCAGGACTTGTCCATTAATAAACAATCTTTTATTTGCATTACTGCATTCCGTATGTTTCTATTTTTTGAGCTTGAATGATTTTTCAGCTGGAATTACTGACGCAATTTCAAGCTTCAAATGAAGATTATTAAAATAACATATGTCCCAAATGTTGTTTTCGTCAACTGAGCATACTAACCGTATCATCAAATTCAGTAGCATTTCATTTAGTTTGAAATTTGCATGGCCACGTGTATATGCGGTCGTAGTAGCAATAATTAAAAATGTAATTGGCTAAACTTATGCATTTTTTTTTAAAGGAAATACCAGTTTGTGAAGAAAAAAAATCAAGGGATAACGCAACACTCAAAAATGTAAAGTTCTGTCACCACCCCCTCCCCCTAAAAATAAAATGAGCGATTTGAAATATATTTCACAAATAATTTAGCGTGTATGTTTGTTAGAGTGTACATGTTGCTTATGATGTGTACACTTGTGTAAGAAATGTATAATGTATTTCGGTTATACCCTGGATAATGATCTCAGTCATACACCTATGATAACTACGAGAGGAGTGTACACTTATATAGCCCACTGTAGCATGCTGGACCAAATAAGTACCCGAGATGGAAAGCCATGCATTACCATAAATCACACGATACTCACAAAATGCTGATATGATATTGCGCAAGCGTCGCAGACCCATCTGCTGATGAATTGTTTGTTTTTATTTTTCGTCACTTGAAGCTGGAATTTCTGACGCAATTTCCAGCTTCAAATGACGAAAAACATTTATATTTATGAAACAAATGGACATTTCCATTATTATAAAATGATCTTTTTATTGATCTAAAACACGATTGCAACCGCATATATACGGTGTGGCAGCACAAGGATTAAAAATACGACACTTGAGCCAGTGCTGTTATGAATACGACACTTGAGCTAGTGCTTCTATGAATTCGACACTTGAGCTAGTGCTGCTATGAGCACGACACTTGAGCTAGTGCTGCTATGAGTACGACACTTGACCTAGTGCTGCTATGCGTACAACATTTGACCTAGTGCTGCTATGAGTACGACACTTGAGCTAGTGCTGCTATGAATACGACACTTGAGCTAGTGCTGCTATGAATACGACACTTGAGCTAGTGCTGCAATGAATACGACACTTGAGCTAGTGCTGCAATGAATACGACACTTGAGCTAGTGCTGCTATGAATACGACACTTGAGCTAGTGCTGCAATGAATACGACACTTGAGCTAGTGCTGCTATGAATACGACACTTGAGCTAGTGCTGCTATGAATACGACACTTGAGCTAGTGCTGCTATGAATACGACACTTGAGCTAGTGCTGCAATGAATACGACACTTGAGCTAGTGCTGCTATGAATACGACACTTGAGCTAGTGTTGCTATGAATACGACACTTGAGCTGGTGCTGCTATGAGTACGACACTTGAGCTAGTGCTGCTATAAACACGACACTTGAGCTAGTGCTGGTATAAGCACGACACTTAACTACTGCTGCTGTGAAAATCTCACGTCTAAAAACATCCAGTTATGAGTATAATTTGTACAACTTTTTAGGTCCACGTGTAGAGGTCCACGGGGACCAATGAAGGACCGTTCCTGTCGCCCACGTGACCACTACATTTAATAATTTCATGATTACCAGGATAAAGGTCTAAAAACATATTTTTCTCAGCACTTTTTGCACAACTTATCATCTCGACCAAGCTGAATGATTTCTGTTTCTTCGTGGAGTTCTTTTTATTTTGTCTTGAAGAGGGGTACGTGGCTTTAGTTCTGAACTAGACGGGGAATTCGTGATACGTCATTCAAGCAGGACTCCTTAACGTCATCAGATGACAACATCATACATCAGGATACAAATCTGCCTTGAAATCATCAGCCATACAAAGCGAAAACAAAATGTGTTTCTTTGTTCTCCATTCTCGTGATATTCTAATTTTGTTATTACAAGAATACATAAGACATGTATTTTTGTTATTAGTCACATGCTCTATTGAGATAGAGACTGTTATAGAACACACGTACATGTATATATATGTCTTTATTCACCTCCATATTGAAGTACATGTGTGATACATGGTATACAGTTAAGACAATACAAATATAATTCGACAAAGTATTAAAACCAATAAATAAATAATTAATTGCGTAGCTAATTTTAATTATAAATGTTAATAAATATTCTTTTTTTATTTGACATTACATAAATGCGTCAGAACTTCTATTGAAAAACGTACCAAATACACACATTAATAACATTATGTACAGAGGGTGAAACATTGCAGCATGTGATTATAAAAGTACAAACGAAAAAGTACAGCAGAAATTGGCACAAGGCTGGTACACCGCCTGAAACCACCCAGCCGGCACAATACGTCGGTCCCATGTCCATCCAATGCTGGCCCAAGATCAGATCAACACAGGGCCAACGCACTGGGCCGGCCGGGGTGGGTCCAACTCTAATCCCAAAATGGCTCAAATTCGTATGATTACTGTGACATTTCAAGGTATTGTGAATAGCTCGTGGGAAATCACAGTCGATCTAAATTCGCTTTGAACTTGGTGTACATTGTGGCGAGAAAGGTGATAATGTCCTCATATATAACCTGCCACTCTGTAATGTAAGGACAATTCAATCCGCTCAATAACATAATCATTTTCTCATTGTCACAAAGCGAGCCTAACGACTCAGCCAGAGGCCCGGGCATAGACTGAGTAGCGGCGGCCCAGCTGACACTTCTAAGAGGTTCAAGATTCGCACAGCTCAACAACGCGTGAGCAACAGTTAATCTGTCATAAGAATCGCACAGAGAGCATATTTGTAAATGTCGGACATTATCACCTGAAAAACTATAAAAGATACATCCGCTACCGATTAAAATCCTAGCAACAGTTTTACATTTACTTAAAAAAGCCTGATTACGTTTTGCAACCTTCCAAATCCATAAACAGTTCACAGATTGCACACATTTGTTAAACAAATATAAACTTGTATACATTATGCGGGACATATTCCAACGCGCAATATGCTGTTGACTTACAGAGTTATAAACACATTTTTTCCAACGTGTAGATGACATGGGAGTTGCACTAAAAAATAATTCATTGTACACGATATCCATTAGATTATATTTCTTACAAGTTTTATATAAAACAGCAATGGGTCCCTCATATGTAGAAATATCTTTATCTATATACATTTGCATAAAAACATGAACAGTCAATTTACGGGCTATGGAGCGAGGTTCAGCACAAATTAACCTGTGTACATAACATAACCGTTTTATGTCAATGTGTGACTCAATACTCAGCCATCCAAGTGAAGCAGTGACCGCTAGACATGAGCTGTGATTTGGCAGACTCTGCAGGGCGCGTGCTGCCCATACATGAGCCTGCTCCATCATTAATACACTCTGTTCACTCATTGACCACACCTCACACCCGTATAGTAATTTAGGCACTGCCACAGCCCAGTACAGTTTACTACCACTGATAGGATTAATCCCACCAGTACTGCTACCAATACTTAAAATCATATTTACAAGCTTTTTGTGACAGGTAATCCTTTCATTACAAAAGTCTTTATCTGCTTTTTTTGTGCTGCATAATGGGATACCTACATGAAGGTGACTGTCAACCTGTTTTAATAACTGGTTTCTTATTGTAATATTAACAATACGCACTCTGTTATTTTTACAGAAAACAAGTATTCGAATTTTGTCCAAATTAAAACTATATCTCCATTTAATACTGTGTTTAACAGCCTCGTCAACTATATATTGTAAAGTAGATTCTGACTTGGCAGCAACAGCGATATCATCAGCAAAGGCTGGACATGTGAGTATTGTATGAGCAATAGAAATAGGACAGGCTATGCTTACCAGTTCATTTAACAAGTCATTGTTGTATATGCAAAAAAGGTACATAGACATGACATCACCTTGATGTACTCCCTGTTGGGGACAAAACCAATTGGATAGGCCTCCAGCTATCTTAACAGAACATTTGAACCCATTGTAGCTATCGTAAATAACGGACCACAGCCGCTTATCCATTCCTAGATTAATGAGTTTATACATAAGTCCCTTTATCCAGACACTATCAAACGCTTTCTTTACATCAAGGAGTGCTACATAGGTGTTTTCAGTATGGGCAATAGCTTCGTGTAGTAACAGAGCAGTATTTATACTGGAGCCACCCTTCTCTGCTACCCCTTGCAGATTAGATAATGTGGTTCTGAACCAATTCTCATATCTCTTTAGTAGGATTTTATCATATATGTGTCGAGCTACCGGGTGCAATGGGCCTATGCAAGATGAAAAGTGTAGAAAATGCTGTTTAATGCAGCATCGTGTATTTCATTGATCAGGTTATGAGGATACAAATAGGGCGTGGAAGGCATCAGGAGAGTTTAACCCTTTTAACCTTAAAGCGCTGAAATAATTTATAAAAAACATCGCAACCAAAGGGTATTTTTCAATTTTAAATCATCATAAATGTCTTATTTATCTCTTTCTGATTCATTTGAATACCGTGTTATGGGTCTACGGCTATTAGAAATATTTTGATTCTTACAGTACGGGGATCGACTTTAGTCGTCAGAATCTGACGTCTACAGACGTCAGATTCTGACGACTAAAGTCGATCCCCGCGCTGAAAGAGTTAAAGCGCTGAGGTATTTAATTTCACAACTTCAAGTGGGTGAAAATTACTCTTATATGTTTAAACTGAGAAGACACATTTCCAAATTTTGATGTTTAAACACACATTTAACTCCCAATAACTGTAAAAAAAACTTCTAAAAAACAGATGAACAACGACTGTAGTTGTTCTTAGCACTTTAAGGTTAACCCTTACAGCGCGGGGATCGAATTTAGTCGTCAGAATCTCCGCATTGTAAGAGTAAAACATATTTGTAATGACCGTAGACCCATACCATAAGTATTCAAATTAACCAGAAAGAGATAGCTAGGACAGTTATGATGATTTCAAATTGAAAAAAAACCTTTGATCTCCATGATTTGAGTAAAGTAAGGTTTTCATAAAAAAAAACTTCAGCGCTTCAAGGGTTAATATCCATTATTTCCATGACTGGACGTGGCGCGGTTACGCATGAGGATTATGACCGGTTCACGAGCCACCACCGAGTACAAAAAACGAACCCTTTCCACTCCAGGGCCTTGTCAGAATAGGTCATATATATAGTCAGGTGCACTATGTTGAAAAATAAGGTTCGTTGGAATTGTCTGCTGATTTATCTTTTTCTAGATTTTTTGATACGTTAGAGTGTTATCAGCTGGAAAATCGATGTTTCCATTTCCAAAAAATGGAAAAAACCGGTTTTTTAAATTCCCGCCATGTAAACACTATTCATACAGTATCTCAGCTTCCAAGTGAGCTACAGTCGCGAAATTAAAACCTAAACACATGGAAAATCCATTCATAACACTTAAAAAGCTTATACTAGGGCCCATACGGTTTTATTTTCTGTGATGTTTAAGGTTGACAAAAACAAATATTAAAGTTCTCAGATTTTAATTTTCACCCATTTGAAGTTGTGTCTCGCTACCGCGACCCACAACTTCAAGTGGGTGAAAATTACGTATATTTGTTTATTATCAAACCAAACGTTTGTACATTTTGATGTTTAAAGTCACTTTACTTCTCATATTAAATTGTTAAATCAAGTTAACACAAATTCCAGCTTCTAATGACAAAAATATTACAATTTAATAAAAATAAAAAAATTTCTACTGGTTCTGAACTTCAGACATCTATGTTCTTACAAAATTATTTTTTATTACGTGCATGAATATAATAGGGAAGACTGGGCGGTTTAAGAATTTATTTTTATTTTTATTTAATTTAATTTTTTAATTTTTTCTAGTAGATAAATATATTTACATAACATATATATTACATTTTCAATATGTAAATTACCATTTATTGTCTTTTACTATAACTATGTATAATCTTTTTTTAGCTTATGTATAATGAAATCCCAATAAATATGAATGTTTACATGAAACGTTTCCGAAAGGTACTATTTTAATAATATCTACCACAAACTATGTCATAAATTTCGCTATATTTGTATATGAATTAAAACTTGCTCATCCCTTAAAGCGCTGAAATATTTTTTCATAAACCAAGGAGACCAAAGAGTTTTTTCAATATGAAATCATCATAAATGTCTTAGTTTGTCTTTCGGCATAATTTGAATACCTATGGTGTGGGTCCACGGCCATTAAAAAATATGTTTACTCTGCTCTTACAGTGCGAGGATCGACATTAGACGTCAGAATCTGACGTCTACAGACGTCAGATTCTGACGTCTAAAGTCGATCCCCGCACTGTATGGGTTAAAAAATTGCAGCTAGACACTACCGGCTTCAAATGAATGACATGTAAACATCAAAGAATATGTTAAATACACACTGCACTGTTATGACATGTTCAGCGGAGGCACTGCATCAAACACTGCTACAGTGGCGTATGACATAGATTATAATCTGACTGTTATATTCAGCTGAATAGAGATCTATCAAGTTCAAAGTAGACGAGGGGAAGTCGTGCATTTCTTGACCCTTGGTACATGTCCTGACCTTGATTTACACATATAAAATATGCTTATTATTAGTTAAAGGATTAATCGTTAAAACACTGAAATATTTGTCTATAAACCATGGAGACTAAAAGTTTTTTTTTTAAATTTAAAATCATCATAAATGTCCTAAGTTAGCTGTTTCCGCTTCATTTGAATACCTATGTTATAGGTCTATGGCCATTATAAATATTTTACTTTTTCAGTGGGGGGGTCGACTTTAGTCGTCCGAATCTGACGTCTAAAGATGTCAGATTTTGACGTCTGAAGTCGATCCCCGCGTTCAAATGGCTAATACATGCATAATCGACGGAGATATATATTATAAAAATACATTTCACTTTCTCTGTTTTTTTACCGCTAAGGCGCTGAATTTTTTTATGAAAACCTTGGAGACCAAAGGGTTTTTTCAATTTAAAATCATCATGAATGTCTTATTCAGGTCATTCAGATTCATTTGAATACATATGTTATGGGTCTACGGCCATTATAAATATATTTTATAAATATCTGACTTTAGACGTCAGAATATGACGTCTACAGACGTCAGATTCTGACGTTTAAAGTCGATCCCCCGCACTGAAAGGGTTAAACATCGACCACAATGAAAACATGATTATGTTGACATCTGCTGTATATGTGGTATTTTGGTTTCTCAAGGGTCTCAACTTATACCATATAATTATGTCTTTGTCGATATGCTAATTTATGTAAATATCCCATAATTGTGCTCAGTTGGTATTTGTATGAATTTTAATAGCGGATATAATTATTAGGTTAGATTCTAGGTTCTTTATGCGTTGTAAATTATGATCAGATACGTCGAACATGTCCAATCATGTTACGATCAAACACCAGATGTGCACCCATTGTTAGTTTAAAGTTTGTTCACTGTCTGTGACGCTGGCCCAACGTTAATCCAACATTGATTTAACATCTGGTGTTTTTTCAGAGTCTTTTCTCTGAGATCTATCTGTGATCAGTCCCGGCGGATATCATTAGCTTCAGCACTTTGTAACTTCTATAATTCTAATCAGATATCTTCATTCAGACGGTTTATGTTACACCTCTTACATGTGGGTCTGTTATTCAGTTACTGCGGGGGGGGGGGGGGGTGGAGTTTTGAATTGGACAGATTATTTATTTCACAGCCTATGTCTAGTATTGATCTTGAGATTAAAACAAGCACATAAGGAGCCGAGCAAAGTGAAGCTTCACACATTTAAGAGTCATTTAATGCTATTTTTAAGGGCCTTTGAATGATGTTGCTCATAATTATTTATCTCAAATTTACTTATTTTCTTAAAGGTCACCTATTCTCAGTCACGTTGACCCTTTCAGTGCTGGGACCGACTTTAGACGTCAGAATCAATCCCCGCACAGAAAGAGTAACGTTTTTCTAATGGTCGTAGACCAATAAGATAGCTATGCAGAGGAAGTGCAGAAAGATCTAACTAAGACATCTATGATAATTTCAAATCGAAAAAGACCCTTTATTCTATTAGTTTGTATAAAAAATATTTCGGCGCTAAGGTCAAGCCTGAATTTACCATTGTCATCTTCATCCACTACAATCCGCGAATTATCCGTGGTAAATTCTGTCCATTGATCTGTGATAATGTCATCTTTCATACTATCCTAGATGACTTTTTAAAGGCTGTGATGTCTGAAATATAATTTTACTTAAATAATATAACGTGAAAAATGCATGTTCTCACGTTCAACAACATATTCGCTTAAAGTTGTTAAAGTTAAAGTAGTCTATAAATCATACCAAATAAAATGAAATAAAATCTCTCCCGTGAACAATGTATTTGTATGTATTTTATTCACTATGTCATGTGGTGAATATGACACGGGGAACAAAAATGTTAAAATAAGGCCTATGGAAAGTGACTTAACCTGTCAATAGGGGAATAATGCCAGGGACAGAAACTGCTGAAAGTCATTGGCTTGTCATTTGTGGAAATACGCCAGGGACATGACATACAGGAAGTCAATGACTTGTCAATTGTGGAATTACACCAGGGACACAAAAATGCAGAAAGTCAATGACTTGGCAATGGAGGAATTAGGCTAGAGGCAGAAAATACAGGGAGTCAATGACTTGTTAATGGTGGAATTACGCTAGATGCAGAAAATAGAGAAAGTCAATGACTTGTCAATGGGGGAATTACGCCAGGGACACATATTTCTGGAATTCAGTGGCTTGACAATTGTACATACAGGATAAATGCAGGAAGTCAATGACTTGTTTTGGTGGAATTACCCCAGGGACACAAAAATACAGGAAATCAATGACTTGTTAATGGTGGAATTACGCCAGGGACACAAAAATACAGGAAATCAATGACTTGTTAATGGTGGGATTACGCCAGGGACACAATAATACAGGACGTCAATGATTTTTTATGCCAGGGAAAGAAAGTGAGTGACTTGAGAGACAGACAATAGACACTGCTGGAAGCCAGTGACTTGTCAATAGTGAGTTATGCCAGGGGCAAGGAACAAGACAGAGTTTTCACCAGGGACGCTCTGTAAGTCATGATCAGCTGTAAGAAATGGCAGGCTGCAAGACAACACCGGAGGTGTCCGCAGAAAATTGAGTTAGACCAGAAGGGCTGACAGCAAGATGTTAATATTAGGACATGAAAGGCTGGTGCTCGTATCATAAGAACTCGGAAAACATCAAACATCAATTCTTACAGTGCGGGGATCGACTTTAGACGTCAGAATCTGACGTCTATAGAAATATTCCCAATAACTGTAGACCCATAACATATATATTCAAATGAAGAGGAAAGAGCTGACTAAGACATTTATGATGATTTCAAATTGGAAAGACCCTTTGGTCTCTTGGTTTATATAAAAATATTTCAGCGTTTGATGGGTTTGATGCTTGGTGGTGGGTTTGATGTTGTATCAGCATCAAACCCACACTGAATGTCTCGTGCTTTATGGGAGAATTTTCGAATGTCGCCGAAAAACATTCCAGTAATTACATAAGACATTCAGCAAATGATTCCAGAAGGTTGGTCCAGCGTTGTATATGGTGAGCCATTACTACTGCAGCAGTGTGTGCTCTGGGATCCCCTTGTGGATTATATGAATATATTTCAGCGTTGTAAGGGTTAAGCCACGGTGACACGAAGCCAGCTAGAGAGTCACCAGATGTTCGCCCTGTCTGACCAGGGACTGTCTCTGTGGATAACGTTACAGAGAGGGACGTGGCGCAATGGTTAGAACGTAGAGGCAATCTCGCTGCCTGCCGTGCGGTTTCAAACCCCGCTTGGTGCAGAATTTCCAGATGAATATATGTTCCGTCCCTCTCAATATTTGGATCTTATTTCGATGTTGTGTCCTTGGGCAAGGTACTTTACCCTCACATGCTTCACCTGACTCAGTTGTAAATGAGTACCTGGTAGGACAGAGATGGCAATGTGTACAATGTGTACAATGCGCCGAAATGGCTGCAGGACTGTATGCTCTCCGTGGAGTTGAAATTGCACACAAGTGAAGAGGTCCAGTAACCAGGGGATTAAATGTAAAAGTCGGCTGATTTGTGTGCATATTTGATATCAGACTATAAACCTGCACCTTTACCTTTTCACTCTAAAACTGATACAGAAAAAATCCTGATTTATGGCTTTATGCTCATTAAGCAAATTCAAACGTGGTTCGCCTAATATATAGAACTTTCTAAATTTTTGTTCAGATTTTTAATAGTGGATTTTCTATTAACAAATGAACTATATTTTTCTGCAAATAATAACTCCAAAATCCTTTAAGGAAATAATCTATATAAATGTCGAATCTGGTAGAGGCTCTGACAAAGGCTCGTTTGTAATTTAGCAATTTTCATGTCGTAAACGACCTTGACTTTGCGGAATCACTCTCACCCTGCCATTTCCGGAATCTAATTTCACGTCACTTCATCTGACATTTTCTAGATGTGACCGTTTTCGGTGTGAAACATTTAGCGCATCTCCGGGATCAGCCTCTCAGCTGGGTCAGATGGTTCGGAGTAAATGGTCACATTAAATCACATTCGGCCAATAGGAGTGGAGCAAAACTGATGCTGACCAATCACAACACACCTGTACAAAGTTTTAAGATTCTCAAAAAGATTGACCTCTAAGAATGCTAAGGTAATATTATTTTTAATTCTTAGTCAGATGGGTCTCCGTCTAAGATAATCTTAATTTAAAATACTTAGTTGGATGGTAATCTTAACTTTGAGATTCTCATAAGGTCTCTGTGCTTCTCTTCATCTCGATCTTGCTTCCATGCAGTCGAGAAAACAAAAATCCTGAACCGTGTTTTTTCACGTCAGAGAGGAGCTGTGACCCTGACCTTGCCACACAGCCTCGGTTTCGCGGTGTAATGCAGTGACACTCCCGCTAATTGGTGGTTTTCCGTCTCGTCGCATTTCTGCCGCGTCCACGCATGCGTAGTGATCAGAACAAGAGCGGGTGTGATCGGTTGTGAAAACGTTTAATTATGGATGGGGATAGCTTAGAGGAGAGGTCGTCAGACTTTAATTATGGCGGTGTGGGTTCGATTTTCAGTAAAGACAATTCGTCAGATTTTAATTATGGAGGTGTGGGTTCGATTCTCAGTAAAGATGATTCGTCAGACTTTAATTATGGAGGTGTGGGTTCGATTCTCAGTAAAGACGATTCGTGCCATCGCATTTGTTTTATTCCTATTTACCTCAAGTGTGCAAATGTCAAGGGTGTGCATTAGAATAATATTAACATATTAAAACTTAGAATAAAATTATAATATTAAAACGACATAACTTACTTGTGAAGCTTACCCAGCTAACACGAGACATTGAGACAGTGTTGGTTTAATGTTGGGCCAGCATCGTAGACGGTTGAACAGCATTAAATCAACACTGGCTCAATGTATTGTGTTAGTACCGCCTTTTAAACATGTTAAAGATAAAACGTGACATCACTCAGCAAGATTTGAAAATCGTTGACCTCCATTTTGACAAACCTAATTTGCCCTTTTGAGATCCACTCTTGAATATGCCTCCTCAGTCTGGGACACGAACCTTCAAAAGGACATTGACAGCTTAGAACGGATCCAGAGAAGAGCTGCACACTTTATAAGGGGCCACAGAAAGCCATCGAATCAGGACACGTATGAGTCGCAAGACTTTGTATGATGCATAAAGCTATTAATGGGTTGGTGGCCCTACCTACTTCTCATCTACAGAAATTCACGCACTTCAAATACATAAGGACTAATAAAACACAATATGCAAATTCTTTCTACCCACGAACCGTCAATGACTGGAACAAATTACCAGGATCACCAAAGGCTACTCCCAACCTGACAGCCTTCAAGTTGGGTTTTAAGTCCGCCTTGTAACGCCCGCTCCCTGACGCTGATAACGCCAGTAGGCGTGCACTGTCACGTATTCATTCAGATTCAGATTCAGAAGCCTGAATAATTTACACTCACTTGAAGTTGCGGATCGCGTCAGCGACACATAACTTCAAGTGGGTGAAAATTTAAATTAAATAATTTGGTTAATATCACCACATGATTATTATTAACCCTTTAAACGCCAAATATTTAATTTAAATTGTACGCCACATGAACACCATCAACATAAAACAGTGACAAGTTCACCAGACTGAGGCAGGTAATCAAATTACAAAAACTATCTTCACATTTATCACGATTGTTGTAAAATTCAATTTGTTTTGAGGATAGGCCACATTGTTTTCATTTCCAATCACAAAAAATGAAACAAATGTCATGATAATGCTTTATTTCATGTGAAAGTATTGTTATGAAACTCATATGCCCTACATGATGATGTATTTTGAAAGGTTTTAGTCATTGTCTGTTGAATAATTGAATTATTGAATTATTTGATTAACTGAGCATCTATCACAAAATACTTTATATATCAGTGACATTTTATCAATATGTTGGATGAAAACATATACGGACCTAGGAGGGCAATGGTTAATAGTAGATAAACATATACGGACCTAGGAGGGCAATGGTTAATACAAGATAGATTAATACGGACCTAGGAGGGCAATGGTTAATACCAGATAAACATATACGGACCTAGGAGGGCAATGGTTAATACCAGATGGATTAATACGGACCTAGGAGGGCAATGGTTAATACAAGATAGATTAATACGGACCTAGGAGGGCAATGGTTAATACCAGATAAACATATACGGACCTAGGAGGGCAATGGTTAATACAAGATAGATTAATACGGACCTAGGAGGGCAATGGTTAATACAAGATAGATTAATACGGACCTAGGAGGGCAATGGTTAATACCAGATAAACATATACGGACCTAGGAGGGCAATGGTTAATACAAGATAGATTAATACGGACCTAGGAGGGCAATGGTTCATACCAGATAAACATATACGGACCTAGGAGGGCAATGGTTAATACAAGATAGATTAATACGGACCTAGGAGGGCAATGGTTAATACAAGATAGATTAATACGGACCTAGGAGGGCAATGGTTAATACCAGATAAACATATACGGACCTAGGAGGGCAATGGTTAATACAAGATAGATTAATACGGACCTAGGAGGGCAACGGTTAATACCAGATAAACATATACGGACCTAGGAGGGCAATGGTTAATACAAGATAAACATATACGGACCTAGGAGGGCAATGGTTAATACAAGATAAACATATACGGACCTAGGAGGGCAATGGTTAATACCAGATAGATTAATACGGACCTAGGAGGGCAATGGTTAATACCAGATAAACATATACGGACCTAGGAGGGCAATGGCTAATACCAGATAGATTAATACGGACCTAAGGGGGCAATGGTTAATACAAGATAGATTAATACGGACCTAGGAGGGCAATGGTTAATACCAGATAAACATATACGGACCTAGGAGGGCAATGGTTAATACAAGATAGATTAATACGGACCTAGGGGGGCAATGGTTAATACAAGATAGATTAATACGGACCTAGGAGGGCAATGGTTAATACCAGATAAACATATACGGACCTAGGAGGGCAATGGTTAATACAAGATAGATTAATACGGACCTAGGGGGGCAATGGTTAATACAAGATAGATTAATACGGACCTAGGAGGGCAATGGTTAATACCAGATAAACATATACGGACCTAGGAGGGCAATGGTTAATACAAGATAGATTAATACGGACCTAGGGGGGCAATGGTTAATACAAGATAAACATATACGGAACTAGGAGGGCAATGGTTAATACCAGATAAACATATACGTACCTAGGAGGGCAATGGTTAATACAAGATAAACATATACGGACCTAGGAGGGCAATGGTTAATACCAGATAAACATATACGGACCTAGGAGGGCAATGGTTAATACAAGATAAACATACACGGACCTAGGAGGGCAATGGTTAATAACAGATAAACATATACGGACCTAGGGGGGGAATGGTTAATACCAAATAAACATATACGGACCTAGGAGGGCAATGGTTATTACAAGATAAACATATACGGACCTAGGAGGGCAATGGTTAATACCAGATAAACATATACGGACCTAGGAGGGCAATGGTTAATACAAGATAAACATATACGGACCTAGGAGGGCAATGGGTAATACCAGATAAACATATACGGACCTAGGAGGGCAATGGTTAATACCAGATAAACATATACGGACCTAGGAGGGCAATGGTTAATACAAGATAGATTAATACGGACCTAGGAGGGCAATGGTTAATACCAGATAAACATATACGGACCTAGGAGGGCAATGGTTAATACAAGATAGATTAATACGGACCTAGGAGGGCAATGGTTAATACCAGATAAACATATACGGACCTAGGAGGGCAATGGTTAATACAAGATAAACATATACGGACCTAGGAGGGCAATGGTTAATACAAGATAAACATATACGGACCTAGGAGGGCAATGGTTAATACCAGATAAACATATACGGACCTAGGAGGGCAATGGTTAATACAAGATAAACATATACGGACCTAGGAGGGCAATGGTTAATACAAGATAAACATATACGGACCTAGGAGGGCAATGGCTAATACCACATAAACATATACGGACCTAGGAGGGCAATGGTTAATACCAGATAACCATATGCGGACCTAGGGGGCAATGGTTAATACCAGATAAACATATACGGACCTAGGGGGGCGATGGTTTATACCAGATAAACATATACGGAGCTAGGAGGGCACTGGTTAATACCAGATAAACATATACGGACCTAGAAGGGCAATGGTTAATACCAGATAAACATATACGGACCTAGGGGGGCAATGGTTAATACCAGATAAACATATACGGACCTGGGGGGGCAATGGTTAATACCAGATAAACATATACGGACTTAGAAGGGCAATGGTTGATACAAGATAGATTAATACGGACCTAGGAGGGCAATGGTTAATACTAGATAAACATATACGGACCTAGGAGGCAATGGTTAATACTAGATAAACATATAACGAACTAGGAGGGCAATGGTTAATACTAGATAAACATATACGGACCTAGGAGGGCAATGGTTAATACCAGATAAACATATACGGACCTAGGGGGGCAATGTTTAATACCAGATAAACATATACGGACCTAGGAGGGCAATGGTTAATACCAGATAAACATATACGGACCTAGGAGGGCAATGGTTAATACAAGATAGATTAATACGGACCTAAGGGGGCAATGGTTAACACCAGATAAACATATACGGACCTAGGAGGGCAATGGTTAATACCAGATAAACATATACGGACCTAGGAGGGCAATGGTTAATACCAGATTAACATATACGGACCTAGGAGGGCAATGGTTAATACAAGATAGATTAATACGGACCTAAGGGGGCAATGGTTAATACCAGATAAACATATACGGACCTAGGAGGGCAATGGTTAATACAAGATAGATTAATACGGACCTAGGAGGGCAATGGTTAATAAAAGATAGATTAATACGGACCTAGGAGGGCAATGGTTAATACAAGATAAACATATACGGACCTAGGAGGGCAATGGTTAATACAAGATAAACATATACGGACCTAGGAGGGCAATGGTTAATACCAGATAAACATATAAGGAAC
Source organism: Flabesymbios commensalis (assembly GCA_964017125.1). Classification (NCBI taxonomy): domain Eukaryota; kingdom Metazoa; phylum Annelida; class Polychaeta; order Terebellida; family Flabelligeridae; genus Flabesymbios; species Flabesymbios commensalis. Next base: position 2,604,705 of record OZ024913.1, read on the forward strand.
TAGGAGGGCAATGGTTAACACCAGATAAACATATACGGACCTAGGAGGGCAATGGTTAATACAAGATAAACATATACGGACCTAGGAGGGCAATGGTTAATACCAGATAAACATATACGGACCTAGGAGGGCAAGGGTTAATACCAGATAAACATATATGGACCTAGGAGGGCAATGGTTAATACCAGATAAACATATACGGACCTAGGAGGGCAATGGTTAATACCAGATAAACATATACGGACCTAGGAGGGCAATGGTTAATACAAGATAAACATATACGGACCTAGGAGGGCAATGGTTAATAACAGATAAACATATACGGACCTAGGGGGGCAATGGTTAATACCAGATAAACATATACGGACCTAGGAGGGCAATGGTTAATACCAGATAAACATATACGGACCTAGGAGGGCAATGGTTAATACAAGATAAACATACACGGACCTAGGAGGGCAATGGTTAATACCAGATAGATTAATACGGACCTAGGGGGGCAATGATTAATACAAAATAAACATATACGGACCTAGGAGGGCAATGGTTAATACAAGATAGATTAATACGGACCTGGGGGGGGCAATGGTTAATACAAGATAAACCTCTACGGAACTAGGAGGGCAATGGTTAATACCAAATAGATTAATACGGACCTAGGGGGGCAATGATTAATACAAAATAAACATATACGGACCTAGGAGGGCAATGGTTAATACAAGATAGATTAATACGGACCTGGGGGGGGGGGGGCAATGGTTAATACAAGATAAACCTCTCCGGACCTAGAAGGGCAATGGTTAATACCATATAAACATATACGGACCTAGGGGGGCAATGGTTAATACCAGATAAACATATACGGACCTAGGAGGGCAATGGTTAATACCAGATAAACATATACGGACCTAGGAGGGCAAGGGTTAATACCAGATAAACATATATAGACCTAGGAGGGCAATGGTTAATACCAGATAAACATATACGGACCTAGGAGGGCAATGGTTAATACCAGATAAACATATACGGACCTAGGAGGGCAATGGCTAATACAAGATAAACATATACGGACCTAGGAGGGCAATGGTTAATAACAGATAAACATATACGGACCTAGGGGGGCAATGGTTAATACCAGATAAACATATACGGACCTAGGAGGGCAATGGTTAATACCAGATAAACATATACGGACCTAGGAGGGCAATGGTTAATACAAGATAAACATACACGGACCTAGGAGGGCAATGGTTAATACCAGATAGATTAATACGGACCTAGGAGGGCAATGGTTAATACAAGATAAACATATACGGACCTAGGAGGGCAATGGTTAATACCAGATAAACATATACGGACCTAGGGGGGCAATGGTTAATACCAGATAGATTAATACGGACCTAGGGGGGCAATGATTAATACAAAATAAACATATACGGACCTAGGAGGGCAATGGTTAATACAAGATAGATTAATACGGACCTGGGGGGGCAATGGTTAATACAAGATAAACCTCTACGGAACTAGGAGGGCAATGGTTAATACCAGATAGATTAATACGGACCTAGGGGGGCAATGATTAATACAAAATAAACATATACGGACCTAGGAGGGCAATGGTTAATACAAGATAGATTAATACGGACCTGGGGGGGCAATGGTTAATACAAGATAAACCTCTACGGACCTAGAAGGGCAATGGTTAATACCAGATAAACATATACGGACCTAGGGGGGCAATGGTTAATACCAGATAAACATATACGGACCTAGAAGGGCAATGGTTAATACCAGATAAACATATACGGACCTAGGAGGGCAATGGTTAATACCAGATAAACATATACGGACCTAGGAGGGCAATGGTTAATACAAGATAAACATATACGGACCTAGGAGGGCAATGGTTAATACAAGATAAACATATACGGACCTAGGAGGGCAATGGTTAATACCAGATAAACATATACGGACCTAGGAGGGCAATGGTTAATACCAGATAAACATATACGGACCTAGGGGGGCAATGGTTAATACCAGATAAACATATACGGACCTAGGGGGGCAATGGTTTATACCAGATAAACATATACGGAGCTAGGAGGGCAATGGTTAATACCAGATAAACTTATACGGACCTAGAAGGGCAATGGTTAATACCAGATAAACATATACGGACCTAGGGGGGCAATGGTTAATACCAGATAAACATATACGGACCTAGGGGGGCAATGGTTAATACCAGATAAACATATACGGACCTAGGGGGGGCAATGGTTAATACCAGATAAACATATACGGACCTAGAAGGGCAATGGTTGATACAAGATAGATTAATACGGACCTAGGAGGGCAATGGTTAATACTAGATAAACATATACGGACCTAGGAGGGCAATGGTTAATACTAGATAAACATATAAGGAACTAGGAGGGCAATGGTTAATACCAGATAAACATATACGGACCTAGGAGGGCAATGGTTAATACCAGATAAACATATACGGACCTAGGAGGGCAATGGTTAATACAAGATAGATTAATACGGACCTAAGGGGGCAAGGGTTAATACCAGATAAACATATACGGACCTAGGAGGGCAATGGTTAATACAAGATAGATTAATACGGACCTAGGAGGGCAATGGTTAATACAAGATAGATTAATACGGACCTAGGAGGGCAATGGTTAATACAAGATAAACATATACGGACCTAGGAGGGCAATGGTTAATACAAGATAAACATATACGGACCTAGGAGGGCAATGGTTAATACCAGATAAACATATACGGACCTAGGAGGGCAATGGTTAATACCAGATAAACATATACGGACCTAGGGGGGCAATGGTTAATACCAGATAAACATATACGGACCTAGGAGGGCAATGGTTAATACCAGATAAACATATAAGGAACTAGGAGGGCAATGGTTAACACCAGATAAACATATACGGACCTAGGAGGGCAATGGTTAATACAAGATAGATTAATACGGACCTAGGAGGGCAATGGTTAATACAAGATAGATTAATACGGACCTAGGAGGGCAATGGTTAATACAAGATAAACATATACGGACCTAGGAGGGCAATGGTTAATACAAGATAAACATATACGGACCTAGGAGGGCAATGGTTAATACCAGATAAACATATACGGACCTAGGAGGGCAATGGTTAATAACAGATAAACATATACGGACCTAGGGGGGCAATGGTTAATACCAGATAAACATATACGGACCTAGGAGGGCAATGGTTAATACCAGATAAACATATACGGACCTAGGAGGGCAAGGGTTAATACCAGATAAACATATACGGACCTAGGAGGGCAATGGTTAATACCAGATAAACATATACGGACCTAGGAGGGCAATGGTTAATACAAGATAGAATAATACGGACCTAGAAAGGCAAGGGTTAAAACTGGATGAACATCCCAGTAAACACGAAACATTTTTATAACATTTACACAACGTCGGCCCAACGTCAAAGACGTTGGGCCGACGTTGTATAAATGTTATGCAAATGTTCCGTGTTTACTGGGATATATATATGGATTTTGACCATAATCCGGCAGGCCACTAAATGTAGGACAACGAAAAACAGCTCGTGGTCCACGTGATGGTCATAAAGCATGTAAAGGGGATCTGATTGTGATTAGAGATAAACTGGAGGCGGCAATGATAGACCGGAGAGAGTGTAGTGCAGTCATTTTAGGGGTTTAATACGGAAAAAAGTGAGTGAATATTGCTTTACGTCGCTTTCTGCATAATCATGGCAATATCGCGACAGAAGAAAACCCGAAGCTGGGACTATGTCCTACTCTTATCAAAAGACCTCAAGGGTTCTTTATAGGGCACAGGACCATGGACAGCACTGTACATCCCAGGCCTTTCAATAGTTTGGAGCACTGTATATGCACAGACCAAACAAACATCCGCGATACGGCCGGGCTCCGATAGACCAGAGACGACAACACTACTGTACTAGACGTGAAATATCGACTCCATTGCAGTTAACGTATTCAAACAAAATGTCTAAAATGTCTAAAATCGAGTATTTAATTCAACCATGGACCTATAATTTCAGAATGTAATAATTAACAGTAGTCACTGGCAAAAATAAAGAAAATATTGTTGACATTGGCAGCCATATTTAGTTTTGACCTCTAGATGACTATGAAATATATCACAATTTCAACGTAATCAGTGCACCCAAATCAGTAGAAAATGAGGTACCACATTAGATTCAAGGGCTACTATGGCAAAAGTTAAAATCGCTAGGCCGCTAGGGAATTTTTTTCAATTTTAGTGGCCATGTTGGATTTTAGAGTAGAAATGAAAAAACACCCATTTCAGAAATTTATATTATATGCTTGTCGACATCCGAGCAAATTTTTGTGTGTTTTTTAAATGCGAGATAGTTGTGATATTTCAAGTTTAACCGCCCCACTATACTTTTTATCAAATATATTGTACACAAATTTTATTTTCAATTTACAAGTAATCTTCCGAGTCTAAAAAGTGAAATGTATTTTATAGTAGAAGATTGAAAGCTACGTTAGATCCAGCTCATAATAAATAACAATAAATGTAAAAGCCAATAAGAGTCAAATGGCTAGCTGTAGGGCCCTGACCTCATTATTAAGGTCATTATAAGGTCAGAGAATGGCTGATTTCTCACCACGGCTCATCAATGTAAACTAATAACTACCCACGCAGCTAACATGAGATGCTCAACCAATGTTGGTTTAATGATGGGCCAGCGTCGCTGGAAGAAATTAAAAATTAGGATTTAACAGTTAATATCCATAAAATATAGCAAAAAACATTACGGTACTATAGAAAATAATGTAACTGTACGGTTCTTTGCTGTATTTTCTAATTTAGGGCCTAATAACCTTGACTTTAAGGGTTATAAGGTCACCTCGGGTAATATGATCAATGTCGTCAGTGATTTATTCAGACAATCAGCTTCATCAGAGACGCTTGAGGCATTATTATTCCTGAGAGATGTCACATTAGCAAGACAAATGAGATCACGTAGGTCAGTCATGCTATGGTCAGTCTGTACTCAGCAAAAACGACACATCTACCCAATGTTTGACCAATGTTGGGCCAACGTAGTAGACGGTAGGCCAACATTGGTCAAACAGTGGGTAGATGTGTCCTGTTTCTGTTTCAGCAGTGGTCTGTCACGCCTGAGAGATGTGACATTGGTCAGTCAGGCTATGGTCAGTCTACATAGGACCCTGGTGTAGTGGTCAGCACTACCGCCTGTCACGCCTGAGAGATGTGACATTGGTCAGTCAGGCTATGGTCAGTCTACATAGGACCCTGGTGTAGTGGTCAGCACTACCGCCTGTCACGCCTGAGAGATGTGACATTGGTCAGTCAGGCTATGGTCAGTCTACATAGGACCCTGGTGTAGTGGTCAGCACTACCGCCTGTCACGCCTGAGAGATGTGACATTGGTCAGTCAGGCTATGGTCAGTCTACATAGGACCCTGGTGTAGTGGTCAGCACTACCGTCTGTCACGCCTGAGAGATGTGACATTGGTCAGGAAGGCTATGGTCAGTCTACATAGGACCCTGGTGTAGTGGTCAGCACTACCGTCTGTCACGCCTGAGAGATGTGACATTGGTCAGTCAGGCTATGGTCAGTCTACATAGGACCCTGGTGTAGTGGTCAGCACTACCGCCTGTCACGCCAGAGGGATGTGACATTGGTCAGTCAGGCTATGGTCAGTCTACATAGGACCCTGGTGTAGTGGTCAGCACCACCGTCTGTCACGCCTGAGACATGTGACATTGGTCAGTCAGGCTATGGTCCGTCTGAGCGGGACCCTGGTGTAGTGGTCAGCACTACCGCCTGTCACGCCTGAGATATGTGACATTGGTCAGTCAGGCTATGGTCAGTCTACATAGGACCCTGGTGTAGTGGTCAGCACTACCGTCTGTCACGCCTGAGGGATGTGACATTGGTCAGTCAGGCTATGGTCAGTCTACATAGGACCCTGGTGTAGTGGTCAGCACTACCGTCTGTCACGCCTGAGAGATGTGACATTGGTCAGTCAGGCTATGGTCAGTCTACATAGGACCCTGGTGTAGTGGTCAGCACTACCGTCTGTCACGCCTGAGACATGTGACATTAGCAAGACAAATGAGATGATAATGGTCAGCCAGTCTATACATAGTATGATATGCAAACGGTGTTCATTTGAGTGCGATATGGTGAAAAACAGCAATCGTCCAATGAATAAGGTGAAAAGGCGAACACCTTATTTATTGGACATGTGCTGTATTTTCCCATATCGCATGAAAAATGAACAACGTTTGTATTTTATCACACGACCAAGTCACATATATGACATAATTACCATAGATTGCAGCTCCGGCTACAGCTAGTCTAGGCTAGAGTGCGATATGGGCTGATACCGATATACGTCTCATAGTGAAAATCACTGGGTGTTATAATATCATGGTCCCAGCAAACATAAATTGACCCAATGTTTATGTAAATCAGGGTTATTTACATAAACTGATCACGTGTTTGGTGGGATATATATAGGAGAGATGACAGATTGACCTTCAAGACCAACCCCCCCCCCCCGTAGGTTTATCCATGTTGAAACAAATCAACAAAAGTGTTGATTATAATTACGTTATTTCGTGAGCAGCCATCTATTTCACATTAGGTACACGCCAAATCGACCTAATTATGTACATGTGTTTGCAAGGAGGAATAACAGCTATTTGTGGAATATCCAAGCAAAAAACACTTTTTAGCACTGGGGAGAAGTGGTGTTGTTTGATTGATTAATTAGTTAATTATACACGTTTGCTAGAATACACAGCAATGATCGGACTCTATGATGTACCCTAGCAAACGTGTATAATTAACTAATTAATCAATCAAACAACACTACTTCTCCCTAGTGCTTTTTAGCACTAGGGAGAAGTAGTATTGTTAAATATGCGAAAACTGTGAATTACTGGTCGTCATAATGCGTTGGTGGACGGGAGACCATGTTATAAAGAGCATTAACATGACAAGTCTACAGAGGGTGTTTTAGACGACTGTGTTTTGTACAGGGTTTATTTGTCACCCTCACATGCTGGTGTGACTTCTCTAATCCCATATCACACTGCTCTCTGTCTGTCTTCAACCCCTAAAGCGCTGATTAATTTTATACAAACCATTGAGATCAATTTAACCCTTTCAGCGCGGGGATCGACTTTAGTCGTCAGATTCTGACGTCTAAAGTCAATCCCCGCACTGTAAGAGTAAGAATATTTATAATGGCCGTTGACCCATAACATAGGTATTCAAATGAATCGGAAAGAGCTAACTAAGCCATTTAGGATGATTTCAATTTGAAAAAAACGTTTGGTTTCCATGGTTTATAGAAAAAAAAATTCAGCGTTGTAAAAGTTGAAATCATCATAAATATCTTTGTTAGCTCTTTTTTGTTTCATTTGAATACCTAGGTTATGGGTCTAAGCAGAAATTCATAATACATGCATTTCTGATCTAAGACAATTATAAATATTTGTACTCTTACAGACTTTAGACGGCAAAATCTGACGTCTAGGGTCGATCCCCGCGCTGTAGGGGATATAATCCCATATCACACAGTTCTGGTCACATTGCAAACACCAATCTCATCCGACCAAACACTACTTGTTTGTTTGACGTCGGCTTCATCTAAAATCTGGTAGATCTAGTAATTGGAATCCGCTGACATTTTGTAATCGATTGTACCTTTTTAATTGGCATCATCTCAAAGTCAGATGTGTTTACCTTTTCTAGTTTTTAATGAAATTTTGGCATAAAAAATCTCACAAAAGTCATTGAGGGTGCCGGCTATGTTGGTAATATACAAACTTGCCTGCAGGTACCCGTTGTCATATTTGCGGAGAAACGCCTAAAATTGAGTTGCATGGGTACCAACTTTGAAGGTCTCCAGTATTTGTTTCCAAAAATTAAAAAATGTAAACAACCTGATTTGTGCTCAAGACATATGAATTTTTCAAACAAATTCTGTCTACAAAAATCCCTAGAGAGGAGAGGGGGTCATATTTCTGGCAATTCTGGCCCCTGGTCTAGTGATTCACACGATTATTACGCTTGTCTGTATTATCTGAACATATGTTATGAAGTTAAATTAAATAAAAAATAAACCATAAATATAAGATTTTGCAGCATTTTTTCATTCGTTTGATAATGTTGGACAGTGTTCAATTTGTTACTGTCCGTCGAGGGAGCTCTTTGACCATGCTGGTAGCACATTAACATGCCAGAATATAAGACGTCCTGCTGAAATTCCACACTGAATTAGAATGAAATAATAATAAAGTATGATATATCCCATTATATATGTGATGCAATACCGCTGTACCAAGTCATAAGGCCGCAACTTTTCAAAAAGGAAGTTACATCCCTTTCTCTTTGCATGGCTGTAAACTGCTCTGCAAAACCAAAAGGCAATATCTGCTTACTTTACAAGTAAGCAGATACTGCATTTTGGCTTTGCACGGAAGTATAGTGACCTTGTTATTGTTTGATGTTGCCAGTTCCAGCACAGCCGCCACAACACGTTTAGCTAAGCAGCACCGTTTGTCTATAACATTGATCAATAATTTTTTTCTTGTTTTTCATTTGGTTTGATTTCCCAGGGAAATAGAACAATCTCAGCTAATCCGCGGGTCAATGAAAAGTCAATGTCTGGATCCACTGTCCTTCACATCAGAGGCAGATCCACGGGGTAGAGATAGGGAGGGGGGGGGATTGGAGCTATCGTAGGGATGAACGGGGGGCAGCTCCAGAGGGAAGGGCACCAATTTTTTTGGGGGAGGAGGGGTGGGGGTGATGGCCTAAAACCCTTGATAGCAGACTCTTTAGGCCTACACGATACAGAGTATGTTATCGTTGCCATTCAAAAAGCTGCTGTGCTGGGAGTTCTAAAAATGATTGATCTGGGACCAATGATTCAATATTGTGGGGAGCCTCCGTGACCGAGAGGTAGCGTGCTCGGCCTCAGACCGCCAGGGCTCGAATTTCGTATCCTGTGTCTGGAGGACAGTGTCATCTCAATTATCTCACCATCCTCAGGAGGTTCTCCTGACCCAGTTTAGCCTATATATGCACAAAGGTGGCCTAAAGCCCGATTCATTTCATTTTGATCTGGGACAAACGCACAGATGTTGCCATTGTGGTCAGCTCTGATGCCAAGCCATGTTGCATCGTCTAGCTCGGACTACAAAGCCGACGTGCTAGCTGTAATAGGAAGAGTACAAAACTAAAGCCACAGGTTCTTTCAACAGGTTTTTGTCAGACATTTTTTATTCACATTAACCCTTTCAAACCTGAATTTACCATTGTCACCTAAATGTGTCTCTAGGACGGAAAGGTTTAATACACTAAATGTGTCTCTAGGACGGATAGGGTTAATACACTTATTGTGACTCTAGAACGGATAGGGTTGATACACCAGATCCATTCTCGCCCTGATGAAATAACGAGCGGCTTGGGATATGTGGGGGACATTATTTGAGGGCTTGGCTGTGAATGTATGACGCAGTCTGGCGGCATAGCCTGAACACTGATATTGGGCCAGATACTGGGCTCCATTTTACATTCTTAATATTCTTTCACCAGTAGAAATTCCTACCGGTTCACCTGGCCTATATACATCACGGACACGTGAGGGTCACGGAGCTATTTAGAGTGACAATGCAAGTACGATCAGTGATGCAGAGCATCACCTAGAAATGGTCATCCCAGCAAAAACGATACACTGAAACAATGTTGTTTTAAAAAACAGCATTGTTTCAATGTAACGTGTTCCCTGGGAATATTATAAATTGATTATGTATATATTTGTAAAAAAACTAGTGTGGTACGCATCACTAATCGTACTTGTTTATATTGACAGTTTGAAAAAATACGCCGGGGAATCCCTAAACTCAATCGGCCAATGGGACTGCAACCTTCCAGCCACACCCCAAATTGAATCAAATTGAGGCTGGCCAATCACAACCTGAAAACCAGAGCCCCGTTTCTGGCCCAATATGTAATCACATGGCCAGTGGTCAGGCTATCTGGCAGCATTGTCATTAATGGCTCAGACCAAGGAAAACACAGTCAGTTGGTGTAACACTTTAATCACTGAAATATAGATTTTTTCAATTTGAAATCATCAAAAATGTCTTAGTCAGCTCTTTCCACTTCATTTGAATACCTATGTTATGGATCTTCGACCATTAGAAATGTCCTACATTTTCAGTGCGGGGATCGGCTTTAGACGTCAGGCTCTGACGTCTAAAGACGTCAGAGCCTGACGTCTAAAGCCGCAATGTTAATGACTCAGACACGGGCAGCTTCCTTTAACGACCAAGTTGCCAATCCAAATTTTCAATTGAGTGAAAATTAACTATATTTGTAAAGTCAAAAGCCAGTAACTGTAAAACTACTACAGATCGAAGACACGTTTCACCCTCAAAATGGGTTATTTGTAAATGTAAAAAAACGTACGAATTACTACCGCAGCACACACCTCGATAAAAATGAGAACAATCATCTTGGAGTCAGGGAAGTTGAAACATGGCATCAATTATAGGTACAGTACTTCACTGAATCATTTTGTTAGAAAGCACCATGACTAAATGACGCCGTTGGAGTGGAGCACGGTGTAATCCCACCATTCACTTCACTGAGCCCAGTGTTCCCCCCCCCCCGGTGCTCACGGTGATATGGTCACTGATGTTGGGAGAAACCACTCACATGCTTCACTCGCTTTTGTCGCCATATTAGGAATGAGCATTCAACCAACGGTGGATAAAATAAGCAAGGATCAGGAATGTCTGGCTTCCTCACTTCATGGATGGTTCAACCAGATGTCCAGTCCCCCTGCAGTGGAGCGATACAAAGACAAACAGCAGTAACTGATTACTTCACAAGTAAGCAGTTATTGCTGTTTTTCTTTGCTCGGCGGTCAGTATGCCAGTACTCGATGGCAGAAGAGAATCATGCAGCTCAAAGACAAACAGCAGTAACTGCTCATTTTTCAAGTGAGCAGTTACTGCTGTTTGCCTTTGCTCGGCGGTCAGTATGCCATTACTCGATGCCAGAAGAAAATCCTGCAGCTCAAGACAAACAGTAGTAACTGCCCACTTATAAAGTAAGCAGCTACTGCTGTCTGTCTTTGCTCGGCGGTCAGTCTGCCAGTACTCGATGGCAGAAGAGAAACATGCAGCTCAAAGACAAACAGCAGTAAATGCTCACCTTACAAGTAACCAGTTACTGATGTTTGTCTCTGCATGGCGGTCAGTATGCCAGTACTCGATGGCAGAAGAAAATTCTGCAGCTCAGTTACTTCTGTTTGCCTACATTAAAGGCAAAAGCAGTAACTATTCACTTTTAAAGTAAGCAGTTACTGCTGTATGATTTACACAGTGTATGGCAAATTTTCCAGCAGATGATGGTTCCCTCTGCTCTAATCTCATTATTTCTGGGTCACCTACCCATAATTCAGAGCGGCCTGCAATCTGTGTCACCGCCGCTCAAAACGAGGCTCGTGTCGCCTCTCCACTCTCAGAACGAGGTTGATGTCGCCTCGCCACCTGGCGGTGACCCGTGATGTGGAAAGTTACCGGCGCGAGATGTAAGTAGGTTCTACCCTCCCTCCTCGCGTCTCTGTCTCCAGATGTAGCCAGTTTCTACCCTCCCTCTTCGAGTCTCTGCCTCCAGAAAGCTAAGGACCCTTCTTTGACCTTCCCCAGAAATATGACCTTCACCTGCCATACATCAACAGGGGAACAAGGGATCCGACACAACATACCATTAAAACCCATAACTACATTACATGGTGTCTAGTCTCAAAGACGAACAAGATCTGTGGCCCAGAAAAACATGGACTCCAGGGTGCGTTAATGGTGGACCGGCCACACTATATAGGCCTAATAAATACCCATTAGGCAGCCTTGTCACATTTGTTTAAAACGACGAAATATTTTTCAATTTGGAATCATCACACATGTTTTTTTAGCTCTTTCCGCTTCATTTCAATACCTATCCGTTATGGGTCTACGGTCATTATAATTTTTTTAATTCTTTCAGTTTCAGTGCGGGGATAGACTTTAGACGTCAGAGTTTGACGTCTATAGACGTCAGATTCGGACGTCTGAAATCGGTTCCGCACTGAAAGGGTAAAATATTTTATATGATGTCATCAATAACATCGTTTATTTTAGAAGCTCCACAATTGAGACAGCTATCTGACGTCTAAAGTCGATCCCCGCGATGTAAGAGTAAACATATTTATAATGGTGGTACACCCACAACACAGGTATTCAAATGAAGCAAAAAGAGCTGACTAAGACATTTAGGATGATTGAAATAAAACACTTTGGTCTCCATGGTTTATACCTCGGTATTTCAGCGCTTTACGGGTTAAATGTGCGGTAACGAGGAAAGGGTCAAAATAATAAGTGCTCATTTCAATAAAATCTTATATCCTGTGGTAGTTATGATTAGACTTTCACAATGCAAAATAAAAACAGAGCGTGGTCGTTTATGATGTCGTATTTCTGGCAGTGGTCGCTTATTATATAATGCCGTATTTCTGATATTTAACATGTTTGAATAGCGGAAGTACGGATAGATCATAGATCGTGTGAAGTAGATCATGATACAATGTCACCTGCACACAACAGACTGAATGTTTCCTGATGACTTAGAACTGAAACAATATATATATTATAAATATAGATACATTCTGACGGCCATCAAAAACAGCGACCATCAGGGAAATATGTTCGTGCTCGTTCGATACGTTTTGATAATGCTCAAAATTTTGTTGTGCTTTCGAAATAATATGATATCAAGCGTCATTCGAAATGCATTTTTAGCTAAATTACGACTGTATGCTAAACATTGATACATATTATCTACAGAATTTTAAGAGTATTCAAAACATTCTGACCGCATTCTGGGAAAAATCGAACCTGCCAGACACCTCAAATCCTATAACTGAGTCCATAGTGATATATAGCTATCTAACTTGATAGTGACATACCCGATGATAGTGATAATGCCTTGGGTGCTAAACGTGTTATGATGGTAACTGTGCAATCAAGCTGTTGTTCGGGAGAGAATGTGGAGATAAAAACAGGGATACCGGACAGAACACTTCCATTTGGCACATAATCAATAATGCTTTTCAAATTAATGATGCCATTGTCTATTTTAGAGATCCACATCGAAGGCAGTTACGCTCAATGTGCAGTAAAGTGGAAACGGAGAAAATAATTACTCTTCATTTCACTAACAGCTGTTGTGATGTGGTAGCAGCGAGAAGACTGTCAAATTACAAAAAAAAGTGGTTGCTTAGGATGTTGCATTTCTAATATTTATTATAGTGATTTTTTCATCGTTATATTATATCCGTTTAATTAAATAATTTAATTTGGCAGAAGATTTGTTTTTATTAAACTGATCAATATGAATTTTTTTCGTCATTTAAATCCTGAAATTGTGTAAGCAATTCCATCTTTAACTTAAAGTGAAATAGCAGTTGACACCTGAGAAATGCTGTGTATTATTACATTTGTTTGTAGAGTTAGAGTAACAGTATCGACAACAGGGGGCTCGAACCCTATGAAATTAGTTTAAACATGTGTCGCATATAAACCACATAATATCATTGAACAGAATACGGCGTTAGCTCATCGGTGTTGGCTCGATCACTGAAGTTGAGCAACGCATCCATAATTGGATGGGTGACCGCCTGGCACACACCAGGTGCTGTATACACTAGGACATGCGTGCAGCGTTGTCGTGTCGTGGGGCTCAGAGAACCACGTAAATCAGATGGCTGGTCTGACTGAACTAGAGTTGGACGTAAAAGAACCTCAATGGACGTAGGCGCAGTTTCCATCTCTGGCGAAACCCCCAAAAAATCCACAATGTGGTGCGATAGCACCCGTGGCGCGATAGCACAATAGTGCGTACTGCCACGTAACATACAGATACAGAATCTTGAATCAAATAATGCACCGCATCTGAAATGTTTTATCCTAACAGCCGGTTATTTCGTGTTTTTCTCATTCATCCTTGGGTGTGGTTTGCTGTCTCAATCCCAGCCTTAGTGGCAGTGGAACATAAATGTAATATATTACGTGATTCTCACACTCCGGGCAGTGGTTTTCACTATGAGACGTATATCGGTATCAGCCCATATCGCACTCTAGATGTAGTTGAACTGCGGAAATATGTGACTTGATCGTGTGAGAAAATACAAACGTTGTTCCTCTTTCAGCACTCGTCCAATGAATAACGTGTTCGCCTAAAGGCTCACACCTTATTCATTGGACGAGTGCTGTATTTTCCCATATCGCGCTCAAATGAACACCGTTTGCATATCATAACGTATGTATGTATTCCACACTTTTCTGAAAAAAAAAAAAAAAAAAAAAATCTATATTACATGGAAATAAGCACGTTATCAGGTTATATTTTCACTTTGGGTTTTATGTTATATGTTTTATGTTCATCTCTTGACTCACCATAAGATGTAAATAGTGGAAGTAATTCATATGTCAAGGTGAAGTGACCCTTAAAGCGCGGAAATATCTTTATATAAACCAAGAGAACAAAGAGTTTTTTTCAATTTGAAATCATCATCAATGTCTTAGTTAGCTCTTTCTGCTTCTTTTGAATACCTATATTATGGATCTACGGTCATTATAAATGGTCTACCCTTTCAGTGCGGGGATCGTCTTTAGACGTCAGAATCTGACTTCTATAGACGGCGTCTTTAGATGTCAGATTCTGACGTCAATAGACGTCAGATTCTGTCGTCTATAGACGTCAGATTATGACGTCTACAGGGTTAAGAAACCAAGCGTAGAAATAGCTGCGATTTCAGAAATGTAATCTAGACAATGAACATGACCTAGTAATGACCTCAACATGACCTAGTAATGACCTCAACTCTCTATTCAAGACAAGGTCATTGGTCGTCATGTCAGCCAATCAGATTGTGTAACCCCAGCCTTGTCCATTTTATGGATGTAGTTTTCCTGATAGAATGACTGACTCTTTGCTGCAAATGCAAATGTCATCCTTCTGAAATGACTGGGTCGATAAAACAGCGAGGCAAATATGTGAGAGGCTTCAAGGGAAATATTAATAACGTCTACGTCCTCGCTAGATGTTGCGGAAAGCTTCCAGCGACATTTGAAAACATACTCTATAGAATCTATAGCCACAGAATCTATAGCCACAGATTCGAATCTGTCCACACAACTCGCGATATGTTCCTACATAATAGTTAACCCTGTTAGCGTTGAATTACCTTTCAAAGTGGATGAATAAACTTTCATCCACTTGAAGTCTCTCGATCCCACAATCAACAACTTAAATTGGGTGAAAAAATTTCATATCTGTTTAATTTGAGACTGATAAAATGCAAATCTTGATGTTTCCAAACATTCATTTCATTTTAAATAACAGTGATTTAACCTGACATTAAATGGATTAAAAGGAGCCATAGTCGTAATTAGCAGTGGAAGGGGTTAATATTTGTTCGCAAACGTGTTCTCTGTTCGAACAGATTGGAACATATTATTTCCAATCCCATGGCAGACGATTGTTAGAATCGAATGATAACAGATTGATTTGAATCTGAATCCACAAATCAACATTACATTTGTTAAAATTGGATATAGATGTTTTCTTGTGAATTGACGACACAGTAACAAGCGATGTCACGTAAATCTGAAAATTTTGGAAAATACTTTCTTTTCACCATATCACGCTGATCTACCATGGTAAATAAGTCAATGCGATGGAAAGATCAATAATTCATATCTCAAGCGAACGATAAACACATAATAATAAAACCAATGACTGGTTTGGGCTTACGCAAGGCATTGCGCAAGGCAGGCACAACTGAGAAAGAAAAACGATAAAGAATTGACTGCGACAAATTGTGCGGTCACTATGAAATGGGTTGGTTATTTTTGGCCTTTCTTTCCGATGATGTGAATGCGTCTGGACCCCTCCCCCCCCCCCGTTTAGTGGACGTCTTTCACGTCTTTGTCCGAGACGGTCACCAATTGACCGCTTATTGTGTCCTATAAAGACAAACAGCAGTAACTGCTTACTGTCAAAGTAAGCAGTTACTGCTGTTTGTCTTTGTATGGCGGTCAGTATGCCAGTACTCGATGGATGAAGAGAATCCTGCAGCTCAAAGACAAACAGCAGTAACTGCTTACTCAAAAAGTAAGCAGTTACTGCTGTTTGCCTTTATATGGCGGTATAGAGGGTTTATATTGACAAGGAAATGAATGTCTGAGCTGTTCAGAAAGAGGTTTGTATTGACGAAGCGGTTTTTTTCTGAAAACAAGAAGCTTCAAAAAAGTAGGAATGAAAGGTTAAATGGATGGATGGATGGATGGATGGATGAAAGGATGAATGGATGGATAGATGGATGGATGAATGGATAGATGGATGGATGAATGGATAGATGAATGACTGAATAAATGTATGAATGTATGAATGAATGAATGGATGGATGGATGGGTGAATGGATGGATGGATGGATGGATGGATGGATGGATGGATGACTGAATGGATGGATGGATGGATGGATGGATGGATGGATGACTGAATGAATGTATGAATGAATGGATGAATGGATGGATGGATGGATGGATGAATGAATGAATGAATGAATGAATGAATAAATCAATCAATCAATTAATCAATCAATCAATCAATCAATCAATCAATCAATCAATCAATCAATCAATCAATCAATCAATCAATCAATCAATCAATCAATCAATCAATCAATCGATCAATCAGTCAATGAATCAATGAATCAATAAATGAATGAATGAATGAATGAATGAATGAATGCATGCATGCATGAAACAATCAATCAATCAATCAATCAATCAATCAATCAATCAATCAATCAATCAATCAATCAATCAATCAATCAATCAATCAATCAATCAATCAATCAATCAATCAATCAATCAATCAATCAATCAATCAATCAATCAATCAATCAATCAATCAATCAATCAATCGATCAATCAATCGATCAATCAATCAATCAATCAATCAATCAATCAATCAATCAATCAATAATTAAATAAATGAATGAATAAATGAATGAATGAATGAATGAATAAATAAATAAATAAATAAATAAATAAATAAATAAATAAATAAATGAATGAATGAATGAATCAATCAATCAATCAATCAATCAATCAATCAATCAATCAATCAATCAATCAATCAATCAATCAATCAATCAATCAATCAATCAATCAATCAATCAATCAATCAATCAATCAATCAATCAATCAATCAATCAATCAATCAATCAATTAATCAATCAATCAATCAATCAATCCTTAAATACATGAAATAATGAATGAATAAATAAAAGAAAGAGAGAATGAATGAATCATCAATGAATGCATAAACGAATGAATGAATGAACGAATGTAATGAATGAATGAAAAAATACATGAGTGGATGAATTACTGGTATGAAGCAATGAGCGAATAAATTCAATCTTTGCGAGAGGGCGAAGAAGAAACGCTATGTGTCAAACAGAGATGAAGACAAATCTTATATCCCGCATGCTGAATAGCTCTCTTGTTTCAGAGACGAGTGGCCCATTTATCTGAAGGCCACATCATTCTATGTATTCTGTCAAAGTCCAAATGTAGAATGTATCACATTTTCATCGCTCTGGTTGCTTTGCCTGTAATCCCCTTGACGACTGGGCCTTGTAGAAGATGAAAGCAAATGATTATTCATGGGATTCGTTTTGGTGGTCAGGGAGGGGAAACCCATCTAGCCCTGCCATGCTGCTTTTATAAAGCTGTTCTTGCAGCGGACAATTCCACTGTTTAACCTAATATGATGCAGAAGGAACCACCATACCGTCATCAGTAGAGATAGTTTCACACTAGTAAGTCCCTATTTCTTTTGATGTCAGGATACAATCCAAAAATTTAATACACACCACTACATTATTTTCTTTGTCCGACAACGACATTTTAAGACGGAAGAGAGTGATCATGTACAGACCAATTATTATCGTCATAAGCCTAATACACCGCCCTCGAAAAATATGGATCCACCTCGACAATGAAATTGATGTACTGTGCTTCTAATACCAATGGACAATGTTTTCAAATGTGGTCACTGATTTGAAAAAATATATATCACTTGTCCTGTATTACTGATCTAATTAGCTTTCAGAAAGTATATATTTTGACATTCTGTGCAAAACTATCCGAACTTTAATCCATATGTTTAGCCCATAGATAAAATAAATGATTAGACACATGTGTTGGGAGAATCGAAAAATATTTCTCGATGATCAACTCTGATCGAATAAAAACAATATACATCATCACATCAGGGTACATTGTATCATGTGTTCATCCCGTTTTTTCACATTGCGCAATGTGTAGTGTGTCCACAACACCACAAACTCTTAGTCACAAACAAGTCAGAGGCCAAGGGGATTGG
The DNA here is from genome assembly GCA_964017125.1 of Flabesymbios commensalis. NCBI lineage: Eukaryota > Metazoa > Annelida > Polychaeta > Terebellida > Flabelligeridae > Flabesymbios > Flabesymbios commensalis. The sequence continues at coordinate 2,623,280 of OZ024913.1, forward strand.
ACGTGACTTGTCCTGTAAGAAAATCGCACAAGCTGTAGCCTTAGATAATTTCAATTACTGTCAAATACATTTCAGAAGAGTCCTCGGTTGCAGCAAGGGTGTCAGGAGCCGTATTCTCGTACAAGTTACGATATATCGTAGGTTTCTGATTGGTCGAGATGGCCATCTCGACCAATCAGAAGCCTACGATATATCGTAACTTGTACGAGAATACGGGCCCAGAGTGTCACAATTGCTGACAGAGAAGCAGCTATCACACAGTGGTTTAAAGACCAGGAGATCCAGGCTATTCACTAGCCTCCAAGTAGTCCAGATATGAACCTTATAGAATCTATCTGGGCTCAGGTTATGGAATAACTCAGTAGCAACCCTCCAACAGAGCCACGAATGAGGGTCCACCAGATCTGGGATGAATTACCCAAGGATTCCCTGGAGTGACTTTATGACGGAATGACCCGTCGCGTCGATGCCTTATTGACAACAAGAGGATATTCAACCAAATATTTAATGTTCAGTAAATGATCTGTTTCACAGACATATTTAAGAATAATTAGGACATTTTTGATATTGATTTAAAAGCAATATTTTAAATAAATAGTGATTATTTATAGAGTGGATGATAATAAAGTGTCAAAAACGTTTTTGTTGCTATTTTTGTTAGTCTATTTCACTCAGGAGTGTAGTTTGAGAGTTTCACATATGATTTCTACATTTCCACCACGATGTCATTCGCGCCAATTACGATCATATGGTCGTCAGCTGGTTGTGCCGCGTACCAAGAGGCCTGTCGGAGACAGATCTTCCGAAGCTGCTGCTCCCAGAGTTTGGAATGACTTGTCGACATCAATCAAACTCCATGCTACTTTCAGTGGTTTCAACATGTTTTAGCGTGACTTGAAAATGTATCTATTCCTGGAGCATTTTGGAACTAGAATACATGTGTTTCTAAATATTTAAATTTGTGTGTAAAGCGCATAGAAACAATGTTGCATGTTGCGCTATATAAGAATGTGAAATAATAATAATAATAATAATAATTTGAATAGTTGCTTCGTGTTAAGTATGCTCACTCTAGAAATGAAAAGGTCTGAATCCCCACACCCACTCCAGAAAAAAATAAGACCCTATATTTCGGTCATACTTTTCCATTCTAAATCCTCTGTATCCCGGTCTGCTCAATCGACGGACTGGAGCGGTAAGTGGAGAATAATAATGATTCGAATTTGCAGCGCCTCTGAGCTCGGGATACCGATGATTTAGAGGCAATAGAAGCCTTTCTTTTCTTTCTACGCTCTTTGCTTTTGGAGCCATCTTCATCAAACGGGTCAGCTTTTTTCCAATTAGTTTTAATTATTCAGTAGATTCAACGAATGGTAAATTGTAGGTTGGCATTTGAACAGTTGCTTCCTCAGGTCTGATACCTTCTTTGCTTGGGGAACCATCTTCATCAAACGTGTCAGCTTTTTTACCAATTGCTTTTAACCTTTCACCTACTAAATTAGATAATTGTAATTTTCACCCACTTGAAGTTGTGTCTCGCTACCGCGACCCACAACTTCAAGTGGGTAAAAATTACTCATATGTGTTTGGTTTTGGACAAAACATTTGCAAATTTGGCTTTTTTAACACACATTTCATTCTCCAAAAACATTTATTTGGTCGGCGAATAAAATGGATTGAAAACGGCTATAGTCGACTTCAGAGGTGAAAGGAGATTCAATAAATGGTAAATTGCAGGTTGGGAATGCCCTCTTTGATCCGAATATACATGAGATACAGTGAGAATCCGGCCAGCACCAGACACAGAACAAATGTTCGGTTAATGTAGCTCAAAGTTGGCCAATTGTTATCAACGCTGGCTCAATTCAATCTATTAAATCTATTGGGCCAGCGTTGCAAAGAATTGACCAACGTTGAGCCAATATTGTGACAATGTTTCATTTTTGCTGTGAATGGTCTCCAGTGAAATGACAATGTTAAATTATAAACCGACAAGGTAGACTATAAATTATAGTTAATCACACCACACACATTTTATTAAATGAAGAACTGTTGGTTTTTATCATATTATGAGATATGTAGAGAAAAGAAGCTTTACGATATTGGTAATTACATCATTTTTTTCAGAAATTCCAGATAATCAGACTATTAAGAATATCGTCGCTCATAGACTGGTACTCGAAATAGGTATAGACTTATTAGGTGGACACACCACAATCACACCACATACATCATACAAGATATATATTTTACTAATTGCATTTAATGAGATCTGTAAAACGTTTTACGATGGCATCCGTCGACAAACTAAACCCGTGCAAACCAAACAAAACCACACATCATTCAATAAAATAGCTTGATATTCTGTTAATAAAATAGTTGAATTTGGAATACTAGTGCATAAGTCTATTTTCAAAAATATAAATTGTTTTTGTAATTTGAAGGTAGAAAAGGTGTTAGCTACTCCTCCCCAAGGTTCAAATTGTTATAACATGGTGCATTATAATTGTATCATTTTCTGCGACCAGTGACATCAACCGTGCTGTCAATTCAATATAAAAGCAGTATACGTGATTGGGCACAGAGACCTGGAGCTAAGCATTAAGTGCAGCTGATGACATTTATGAGGCGTTATTTCTGGAGGACGTGGGTGTGGACAAGCTCCCCACCATACACTGAACCAATGCTGGCTCAATGTTGGGCCAGCGTCGCAGACGATAAACCCAATTTTAAACCAACATTGGGTCGGTGTCTCTTATATTATTATTGACTTGGTGCTCATCAAACACGAGACCTTAACCCGATGTTGGTCCAATGTTGGTACAACGTCGTAGACGGTGCGCCAACATTGACACATATGGATCAATGTTTCTTGTGAGGTAGGCACCAACTACCCAGCAAACACGATACATCAACCTAATGTTGGTCCAATGTTGGATCAGCGTCGTAGACGGTGAACCAGCATTGGACCAACATTGGGTCGATGTATCGTGTTTGCTGGGTAAACACGGTAGACCGACCTAATGTTGTTTTAATGTTGGCCCAGCGCTGCAGACGGTGGACCAACATTGCACTAGCCGTGGATTGCTGCATTCGTTCTAGCTGAAAAAATTCAATGTTTTTCAACATGGCGATGACTGAGAGTGATCTCGAAACCAAGGTCCGAAATGTCCATAACTTTTTAATGACTGTGCGAAAATGAGCTGAGCATACGATCTTATAGCTGAAATGTTACTGATTCTAAAAAAAACTATTTTCGACCTGATTATTCAATGGCAAGTCTAAGATATGACCATCCAAAGAAATGTCCCACGATTTTGAATGTTCGCAATCAGGTCTCAGCCACTAGGGCTCCCACCAAAACATTTGCATAACATTTGTACAATGTCGGCCCAACGGCTTCGACGTTGGTCCAACATTGTACAAATGTTATACACATGTTTTGGGCTTACTGGCTAACATTACACCAGCATCGGTTGACCATCTAGTGTTAGGTGGACAGCGGTCATCTGCCTCGTAGTATTACGTTATCCATCAACGCCATGAGGAGGTGAAATGAATCTGCGGGGAAAGTGAAGCCAGAGAAAACAAGTACGGAGATTGATGAGAATCCACTAAGAGGATCCAGGCTCTGCCCTGTACCACCCCTTGTACATGTACAGTCATGTACAATGTACAGTATGTAGTGTATACTGGGTATGTATAATTTAGCCAATTCAGCGCGGGGATCGTCTTTATACGTCAGAATCTGACAGCTGTAGACGTCAGATTCTGACGTATAAAGACGGTCCCTGCATTGTAATAATTAAAATATTTCTAATGGCCGTAGACCAATAACACAGGTATTTAAATGAACCGAAAAGAGCTAACTAAGACATTTATTATGTTTATGATGTTTTCACATTGAAACAACCCCTTTCGTCTCCATGGTTTATACAGAAATAATGCATCACGAGGGTTTAAAGTGTTGGAGGGTTAAGGGTTGAACATGACATCCATACCACGGATGGCCACACATCTGACATGCTGTATCAACGTCAAAACAACGTTGGGTTAACGTCTGCTGTGTTGGCCCAGCATTGAACCAGCATTGCGCAAACCTTTATTATTTTCCGTTACATTCAGGTATTCTGTGCTTGATGTAATTTGATTTGTTCCCGCCATGTGGCGCCATTAGTCATGAAGGACACTTATTCTCAAGGTTGCTGGAATTTGATGTGTGTGATATTTCTCTTTTCTTGGCTATTATTGCCGCGATGTGAGGGCAAACAGCAGTAGTAAAAGTAAGCACTTACTGCTGTCTGTCTTATTGGTGTATGACAAAGTCAAACAGCAGTAGCTGCTGACTTGAAAAGTAAGCAGTTACTGCTGTGTGTCTTTGCACGGCGGTCAGTATGCCAGTACTCGATTGCAGAAGAGAATCCTGCAGATCAAAGTCAAACAGCAGTAAATGCTCACTTTTCAAGTAAGCAGTTACTGCTGTTTTTCTTCGTCCTACAAGGTAAAGGCAATCTGCAGTAGCTGGTGATTTTCATAAAAGCATTCACTGCTGTTTGATTTGTGCTACATAATAGTCATGTAGATAATATTATATTGGTGAGCTAGAGAATAAACAATGTCATTAAAGAGATTAAAAACTCCTTATTTGTATCTCAGAAGTGACGTTATGTTAGGACGTAGGGTAGACGAGGCTTAACATACTTTTACATGCACAGATAAAAAAGAGATAAAGCGAAGTAAACAAAGCAAACTGTGAATCTGGCTCTAAGAAAGAGTGATCATTGCAGGTGCATGCTCTACAATAAAGAACACTAGATGCCATCATTTTCTAGCACTGCTCACCGTTCTCTAAAATTATTCAAACATATCCATATAAATATCACATACATCAACCCTTTCAGTATCGTTCACCGGCGGAAACTTTAAACCCATCACAACGCTGAAATCTTTTTGTATAAATCATGTAGATCAAAGGTGTTTTTTTTCAATTTGAAATCATCATAAATGTGTTAGTTATTTTCCCGTTTCATTTTGATACCTATGTAATTGTGTCTACGGCCGTTATGAATATATCAATCCTTTCAGCGAAGGGATCGTCTTTATAAATCAGATTCTGACGTATAAAGACGTCAGATTATGACGTCTAAAGACGGTCCCCGCACTGAAAGGGTTAAATTCCCAAGATAGGATTAAGCGTAGGAATGTAAGTTCATTTCACGTTATTCCCCAAATAACATGACACAGTAACCATGGCAACACAACCATTTGAACACCTGATTGCAACATTAAATTTGCAGATGATGCTGCTTACAGAAACAGGCACAGACGAATGAATTACTTCTAATTTAGAAGCCGACATTTTGTCTCCATCCGGGCTCTGGCGTTGACCTTACGTCATCTAACGTTGGACCAGCATTGGCCCAACATCAGATGACGTAAGACCAACGTTAGGCCACCGTCTGGCCCCACTGAGAAGATGGGAACCGTACTTTTTCACGTCAAAGTGGTCCAAAATCAGGCGTTCCCAAGAGATGCAATCCTGGTATTGGTATTCCTGAGTGGACTAAATATATACAGCACTGCAGTGCCTACACTGATGACATCGCAAGGCTCTGACACAGTGATCGCCATTCTAAAATGGAATCGTTATAATAAGATCACTAAATCTCGTCAGCTGATTATTGCACCGATTCGCACCGATTTTAAACCGGTTTACCAATCCAGAGCGTTTTTTTCGCACCATATCAGTCCAAACTAGAACCGGATTGACCAAACCATCAAACCTGCCTGAATGAAGGTTTTGTAGTTTGGATCTTGCCACGGTTTGCCAACTATGCGTTTTTTTGGCTGAAACTATTTTTAGAATGGCTGTAAATTTGAATATGAAACTGGATTGTCAACAACCAGATGGTTTCTTAGGTTCAAACTTTTTTTAGATGGGAGGTACAAAACATATTTTTTCAACATTTCCCATATTTTCCTGTGTATACATGTACCGCTACATTTGGCCGATGATGTTGGATCACTGTCTACGACGCTGGCCCAACATCAAACCAGCATTGACTTAATGTCTCATGTTTGCTGGGTTAAGTTTGTTTTGTTGTACTCTCACGCAAAGACAAAAAGCAGTATATAATCACTTGACAAGTAAACAGTTACTGCTGTTTATTTTTTGTTTTACGGTCACGCAAACACACTCTCTTGAAGTTGTGCTTCGCTACCGAGTAAAATTATTTAGATATGTGCAATTTAAATAAATTAATATCCCAATCCAGCAAATTTACTGTTCCTTTTTTCGTCATATTATCCTGGCCGAATAAAGTTTTAAAGAAACAAAATGTTTCTCCTCCGCTCACTCGTGAATATCAATTTTGTGGGGAGCCTCCGTGCTCGGCCTGAGACCGCCAGGACTCGAATTTCGAATCCTGTGTCTGGAGGGCAGTGTCATCTAATCATCTCACCATCCTCCGGAGGTTCTACTGGCCCATTTTGGCCTATACCCATTTCATTTGGCCAAATAAATGAGGTATTGACGCGTTCAGTGTATCAATGGTTAAAATAGAGTGAGATGTGGATATTAGGTGAGATTAGATGTTGGATGCCACGCACATTGCAGGCATTCATTCTCGGGAGCACAACACATTGCTCAATTACATTGTCACTGCCTGGTAACTAATATAATCAGGGGAATGTCACAGGAATGTAATCATCATCTCCAGAAAATGACAGGTTGTCAGGGATTGAAAACCGAAACATGTGAAGGTGTAATACCAGGTGTTATACTCATATCATAGCAAAAACAAAAACGTCATATCATTTTGCATTTATTTGAATTAAATATTGCTGACTCAATCACAAGCTTCAAATGAAGTTTAACGCTGAAATATTATTACATATTATTACATAAACCAACAGACCAAAGTTTTTGTTAGTAATCACAAATATCTTAGACGTCAGATTCTCACGTCTAAAGTCCGTCCCGTGCTGAACATTTTACAATTTTGCAATCGGTGCTTAGAATGACATCAGCGCCGAAAATATGATACTGGGTATTTTTCTTGTATGTCCCATTTTCTGTATGTCCCACAATAATATTGAAATGATAAACTACAAAGTGCATTCCAGCCCAGAAGATTTCTGATTTCTCTGGCAACACGACATAAGCTTGATAAGTAGATACTGCTTGACAGGGAAACGTCAAACAAAGATGCTGACGCAGCAGAAACAGACGTGATTTGTCACGAAACAGCTGAATATATCCGTCGTGCAAAGACAACAGCAGTAGCTGCTTACTTTTCCAGGGATCAGTTACTGCTGTTTGTCTTTGCATGATAGAAAGACAAACAACAGTAACTGCTCACTTGCAAAGTGAGTAGGTACTGCTGTTTACTTCTCCAGTTATCAGTTACTGCTGTTTGCATTTTCATGACAGCAAAGACAAGCAGCAGCAGCTGAAAAAAAGCCGAAACTGCTGTTTGACTTCGTATCTGCTTGCGTATCTGCTTGCTTGAAGCAAATGCAAACTATGATGACTGCTTGACTCTGCTGCACAGCAAATGCAGACAGTCGTATCTGCTTACTTGAAGCAAATGCAAACTATGGTAACTGATTGCTTAACTCCTAAAATACAAAATGAAATAATTTAAATTTCCACCAACTTGAAGTTGCGTCTCGTTACCGCGACCCAAAACTTCAAGTGGGTGAAAATTACGCATATTTGTTTAATTTGAGACCAAACATTTACAAATATTGATATTCTAACGCACATTTCGTTCTTAATAACAGTGATTAGATCGCATAGTAAAACTAATTAAAAATGACTCTAGGGGTGCTTAGTGGGTTAATGACTGCATAAGTAGGCAGTTACTGCAGGCTACGGGAATTATGATCCCAAAACCCGATAAAGACCCAAAAATAACTACAGATTACAGACCCATAAATTTATTGAGCTGCATAGGTAAATTATTCGGAAAAATACTGGCGAATAGGATCAGAGGTGAACTGGAAGAAAAATCATTCTTTAATATCTGGCAGTTAGGATACAGAAATAAACGATGCGCGATGGAACATATAATCAGACTTACAGACGACACTTTAATAGCCCACGAAGCAAATAGAGTAGGCGCTGCTGTGTTCATCGATGTAGAAAAAGCATTTGACTCTGTATGGCACAATGGCTTAAGACACAAACTAATGACGGGCGACCTACCCAGAAAAATAGTTAGATTAATGTCCTCATTTATCACCAATAGAACGATATCAGTAAATATAAATGGCGAAGCCTCAGACAATGTCCAGTTAAACGCCGGAACGCCACAAGGCTCGGTCCTCAGCCCACTACTCTTTTTAATATATGTCAATGACTTACCTATTGATCCCCTTAATAACCAAGTATAGATTCACAATTCGCAGACAACTTAGGCATGTGGACATTTGTCCAAATAATGTATATGTACAATATAGAATATCGAAGACATTAAAAGACCTAGAAGCATGGTGCTCAAAATGGAGAATGAAATTAAATCCCAAAAAGACGTAACTAATTATATTAAAAAGAAACGAAAGAAAACACGGCAAAATAAAAATAAAAAATTTTGGTGACGAAATAGAACACGTTGCAAAAGCTAAACTACTTGGGGTCACCATAACAAAAACAATGAACTATGGTCAACATATCGACATTGTCATTGCTAAATCAAACAGAAGAATTAACCTTTTAAAATTACTTAGTGGTACAGACTGGGGATGCAACCCAAAAACAATAATGAGGATCTACAAACCATATGTGAGACCAGTACTAGAATACGGCGGGGTTGGCTATGCTATCCGCGGCCCAAGTTCACTTAGAAAAACTACAAAAAGTACAAAATAAAGCATTACGAATAGCTTTTAGAAAACCGATACACACTCGAATCACAGACCTACATGAAATGGCAGGTATTGAACCCATCCGCGAAAGACTACAGACATTATCCAATAAATTCATACACTCGTTAGAAGAAAATTCGGAACTATTCAAACTACAAAAAGAACTGAATGAAATATTCAAAAAGCGAGATACAACATCTTATTTAGACAAACTAATGGAACACTACAAAGAAAACTATAAGCATAACAATTGAAACTGCAACAATACGTCAACATAACATTGGATCAACGCTCGACATCACGTAATGTATTCACAGCGACAGCCTAGGCTGCTAGATGGCCTCAATGTATGAAAACAACAAATTATGTTAATCATATATTGAAGTCTTGTGGATTTTTAATCCGAAGTTAAACAACTGAAAGGAAGTTGTTCAACCACGGTTCTTGCCCCAAAATATTTCGGACGCTAAATTATGAACCCTTGCACTATATAGCATAAGGACAAATAAATTATAAAGTATGAGTCAGTGTACCATAAATTCACTTTTTAGAATTCACTGTTTAGAAGCCGCAAATCATACAACTTTGGCATGTCTAGCCGCTTTTAAAAAGCGAAATCCAACGTTTTTAGAATAAGCTACTTTTAGTGGTCACAAGAGGCATCATGTAATAAAAGAAATGTCTCATGCTGACCATTCAAAGAAGCCCAAACTTAAATTAGAATACTATCTTGATACAGCTCAGGAGATAGACCATAGATAGCTAGTGCCATGCCAGCTCACCACAACCCATTTCGACATATAGATATAGAAATCACGTTAGCGAAAAATATTATCTTTATCTTATTACCTTTTTTTATTTTTTTATCCCCAGCATCATAAAACAAGTCATTAAATAGCAAAAATGGTCGGCTACATGGAGTTTACTCTACGGATTAACTCTGATTTGTCGTGAAATCACTCTCAGCGCCCTTCGGGCGCTAGGGCTGCCTAACTAACTAACTTTGTTTTTGTGGTCTTGTGAAGGCAGATACCAGTTATCTCAGTTTGTGTTTGCGTGTTGAGCTGTCAGAGATGTGGTTGTAGTCTTTGTCTGTCATTACTCTTCATCACAATGACAGGAGGAGCTTACCAGAGCTTATTACTGCCTTCTGCAGACAGTATAATCACATGTAGCTAGATAACTGTCTGACAGGCACATACTGGTCTAGTTACAGAAGGCTGTATAAGTAGAACATTACTCGAACAAAACACAAGAGCTTTATTCAAAAAGAAGACTATAGCCGGGTATCTCTGATGGCCGCCTGCGGGCGAATAATAAAATGTTTGACCAAAACCAACAACTAATAACAAATTACAATTAAATTGCAGAATAATAAATAAATATTTGATCAAAATCGATACATAATTACAAATTACAATTAATTTCTAGAGCTCTGAGGAAATCAATTTAAATATTCCGTTGCAAATTTTATGTGAATGAAAATAACACTAATTACAGGGATTTGTAACATTAAGTCACAAAATATATCAGGTTTTTTTCAGAAATATTTGTCAGTTCTAAAACAACCCTGTTATACAAGTGTGAATAAAGGCAAAGTGATCGTGTTCTACGTGTTCTATTCTAGAGGTTATACGTATAAGATGCCGACACAAGTATTTCTAAGGCTTTAATCTTTAAAGCCTTGAAATATGTTTATATAAACCAAGAGACCAAATGGTCTCTTTCAATTTGAAATCATCATAAATGTCTTTGCTAGCTCTTTCCGCTTCATTTGAATAGCTACCCAGCAAACACAGAACATTTGGTTAACATTTATACAACGTCGGCCCAACGTCTTCGACGTTGGACCAACATTGTATAAAGTCATACAAATGTTTTGTGTTCACTGGGTAAGTTATGGGTCTAATCCCATTATAAATATTTAATTCTTTCAGTTCGGGGATTGACTTTACGTCAAATTCTAAAAGTATTAGGCTGATGTGTTCAGCTGGAATCAGATTCAGATCTTTGGTGCAACTCTAGCCATGATAATCACAGTTTGTCAGCTGAACTGAACAATTGTCCATTTCTGATTGAGCTGTTAGTTTAATAGAGCACTGGACTAGAATAATATATTTCTGTAACTGTCTGTATCTGTGTGGTAGCATCACACACTCTCTGCTGGAAAATAGGCATAAGAGAAGACAACAGCTTGTCTCTGAAAACTACATGGGGTCAGCTGAACTGAGCATTATTTGAAAATAAAACAAGCAGCTTGACTCTTATCCTTCATCCTGATAAGTTAATTTATTTAAATGTTCAACCACTTGAGGTTGTGTCTCGCTACTGTGATCCACAACCTCAAGTGCTTGAAAATTACTCATACTTGCTTAATTTGAGACCGAATGTTTGTAAATCTTGACGTTTAAACGCTCATTTCATTTCCAATAACAGTAATTTGGTCGACTAATAAAATAGATTAACGTCAATCAATAGTCATGATCAGCAGGATAAGAGTTAAGAACTAGCGACTGTCAGCTGAATTAAAACACACCACTACATTATTTTCTTTGTCCGACCACTAAATTATAAGCCGGGAAAGGAGAGTTATTGTTCACCTAGTACAGACCAATTATCATGGTAGGCCTATTGTGTTATAATCAGTCAGGAGTGACCGAGCTGTTGATTATGAGGGATCCTCATTATGATCGGATGTGTTTTAAGTCATTTAAAACCCTTGGGAGCTCTACATTCTTAGCTGTGAAAAAGGCCTCGGCCTTCGGCCTCAGCCCTTTTCACAGCTAAGAATTTATAGCTCCTCGGGCTTTATCCTATAATTAGACATTGCTTAGCCAGAACCAGACACAACAGTTTACTCCGGAAACTACAGTCATCCGAGCTGAGGTCCACTTAAAAACAGAAGACAACATAGAATGAACTACAGTGAGAGTCGGTCTCGAGTTGCAGCTATTTCTAATTTGCTGTATAGGGTGGATTTCTACAGCCAAATGTGTCCGACATGTGTTCCATGCTAATTATTGTGTGGATTAAAATCTGATTGAGACACATTTTCAGGTGTGTATAAAATAAATGAATAAATAAATGAATGAATAAATGAATGAATAAATGAATGAATGAATGAATGAATGAATAAATGAGGTTTCAGGACACCTTTGTGCACATATAGGCTAAACTGGGATTCGAAATCCGAGCCCTGTCGGTCTAAGGCCGAGCACGCTACCTCTCGTTCATGGAGGCTCCACACAATATTTACAAGTGAGCGGGAAAGAAACATTTAGTTTCTTTGAAACTTGAAGGCCAGGGCCCGTATTCTCGTACAAGTTACGACATATCGTAGGCTTCTGATTGGTCGAGATGGCCAACTCGACCAATCAAAAGCCTACGATATATCGTAACTTGTACGAGAATACGGCTCCTGAGTGGGTTCGGAGCCCGCGATCTTCCACTTTCCAAGCAGGCAGCTTTAACCACTGCACACAGCCCCACCCTCCAGGTGTGTGATGCGTAGCCTACAAAATCAAGCACCCATTGTAGTTCTAGGTTTTTCATCCATTTGACGTTGGTAATTGTGTCATCAACGAAAACATCCAGTAAATTAAATTAAGGCGTTGAACGGGATAGTGTTGATTTTATAACACTTTCTCGTTATTCCTGGTCAATATTTCCCCTCAGGCTATAGTCATGATAGTTAGCGTCTACGTTGTTATGACAACTAAATTATCACAGGCGCTTCTCCAGGGATTTAATTCCCCGGTCTTTCTCCGATTTCTTTATTTGTCTTTCCCTAGGAACTACTGCGTGATTTATTCCCTGTCTCCCTCTGCCCTTCCCGAGGAGCTTCCCCAGGAATTTAATTCCCTGGTCTTTCCCCGCCTCCTTTATTTGTCTTTCCCTAGGAACGTCTGCGTGATTTCATTCCCTGCCTCTCTCTGTCCTTCTCGAGGAGCTTCTCCAGGAATTTAATTCCCTGGTCTTTCTCCGACTCTTCTATTTGTCTTTTCCTAAGAACGTCTGCGTGATTTCATTCCCTGTCTCCCCCTGTCCTTCCCGAAGGAGCTTCCCCAGGGATTCCATTGATCTGTCCTAACTGATCTTTCTCCGGTCCTGCCCCTGTCCTTCCCTTGTACTTCCCCCTTTCATTACGTTATCTGAGTGGCCCTTACACTAGCGGCACACGTACATGTATATCATAGTAGGGGTCATCTGAATGGTGCATTCATTACTGAAAATTTTGTAACATATATATTTCCTTGTGATGTCAAATAAATAAGTCCGAGTCTGTCATTCTCATGTCCTTCTATGGTCATGTCTCTGCCCTTCTCTTGTCCTTCCCTTGTTATTCCCATGTCCTTCCCATCCCACGTGATTCTCATGTCTTCCTCGTCCCCTTGGCTTGACCTTAACTCTTTCAGCGCGGGGATCGACTTTAGTCGTCAGAATCTGACGTCTGTAGACGTACGTCTAAAGTCGATTCCCGCACTGTGAGATTAAAAATATTTCTAGTGGCCGTAGACCCATAAGATAGGTATTCAAATGAAGCAGAAAGAGATAACTAAAACATTTATAATGATTTCAAATTGAATAAATCCCTTTGGTCTCCATGGTTTTTTTAAAAATAATCAGCACTTTAAGGGTGAAGTCCTTCTCCATGAGGTTCAGCAGGGATTCCATTTCCCGGTCGTTCCTTTCTCATTCTTTTCCTTTTTGTTTTCCTGCCCCTCCTCCTCTCCCCTCTCCTCGTTGCAGCCTAGTACCGCGAATTCCCACACGGGGGGCACCAGTAATGGACCAGGCTATTAGAGAAGCACTGTAGGATTTATACATCTCCAGACGTCGGGGCAATGCTGGTTTAAGAATGGGCCAGCGTCGCAGAGGATGGACCAGCATTGAAGCAGCGTTGAGTCACAGCCTCAAGACGGCATATCTCTCACCACACCTCTCTACTGGAGGAAACCTGCAGCCATCCACCATTCCATATTAATAAACAGCATGCCATGTTTCTCATGTTCCTATGCTCGATAACGCTGATACATTAGTTATACTCAGACACCAAACATTGACCCAATGCTGGTTCAATGAGGTTACATCACTTTATTTTGTTAACATATAATTCGCTGAAATATTTTTTATAAACCAAGAGATCAAAGGGTTTTTTCAATTTGAAATCATAATAAATGTCTTAGTTAGCTCTTTCCGCTGTATTTGAATACCTATGTTATGGGTCTACAGCCATTATAAATATTTTAAACCTTTCAGTGCTGGGATATACTTTAGACGTCAGAATCTGACGTCAGATTCTGACGTCAGATTCTGACGTCTAAAGTCGATCCAAGCACTGAAAGGTTTGATAGACAGCATGCCGTGTTTCTATGTTCGATAACGCTATACATTAGTTATACCCAATGTACAGGACACATTGGCCCAATGCTGGTTTCATGTTGGCCCCACGCCGCTGTTTCATGAGTAGAACATTCATGTTATCACTTTCTTCGACTACATAGATAAAAAAAAAACTTGATAAGTAGGCCTACTGAAATTACAAGTGAAAGCTACACTAACAGGTGATCAAATTAAAGTTTTATAATTATATTAAATATATGTAATATTTATCCTGCATCATTTCGGTATTTACACACACCACATGAAATAGTGAGATACACATACTAATTGAAAAACCCTGCCCAATTATCTCACACCATACAGGTTAATCCAATATAGATAGCTCACATGTGCAGTGTAATCTCCAATTGAAGTTATTGACCCTTAAAGCGCTGACTATTTTTATGAAAACCTTGGAGGCCAAAGGGTTTTGTTCAATTTGAAATCATCATAAATGCCTTCGGTAGCTCTTTCTCTTCTGATTCACTATGTTATGGGTCTACGACCATTAGAAATATTTGTATTCTTACAGTGCGGGGATGGACTGTATGCGTTAGTGTAATGTAATGTTTATTTTTCTACAAATAAAAAAAATGTTTTTCATAACAAAATAGTGTCAATATTGTCAATAATTAAGTGTTCCATATAAAACAAAACTACCTCCTTAAAACCTGATTAAAAAGTATACTATTTAAAATTTTATGTTCTAGATATAGGTGTATTTCGAAAAATGTTTTATGTAGTTAATGGCAGTAAACTTAAATATCATTATCTTGAAATCTTGGCGTTATTTCTACAAAGCGGCTGATACACGTCATACCATGGTCGATGGTAGTGTAATCTTCATCTGCATATATTATTAATTAGAAAAAAAATCCACATACAGGCCCAAGCCTGATATACGGCCCCTATTGTAAATAACAACTGAATAACGGCGGTGATTGGCCGATCTCGTCATGTGACAGGCTGAACCACTCTTGGATTGGTCGGGGGTACATTATTAGACTTCACCCCACATACACGTGGAATCTTTATACAATAATATATTGATAAAACGTGATATATGGAGAAAACCTTTCCAATGATTCCATAAAATGACGAACCACGCAACAGAAAGCGTGAAAGGCAATCTAGATCAATACAAGGTTGCATCAGATGTTTGGAATCTCACTTTATCAGCACAGTGTCAGTACCGTG